>CAJNIZ010005197.1:1948-19906 GCA_905231905.1 Symbiodinium pilosum
GACGTGTTGAAGATTGTTTGGCGAGGTGTTGTCAAGAAAGGCTCCATCTTGATCACGCCTGCTGGGTGTTGCGTCGGGCTGTCCGTGAAGAGCACCTGCGTGGCGATCCGGAGGCACTTCTTTCCTGTGAGCCTGAAGGCAGCTGAAGATCTGGACACGATAGCCCAGGTAGCCCCCACAAGGGTGTCCAGTGCTTACGTGGCTGCCATGCGCAAAGCATCTGCCTTGTGAAATTTTCGAGTGCAATCTCAACAGCTAGACTTGCGCCTCTGCAATTGCAGAGATGGCTTAGGAGCTACATCCATTCAGATTTTGTGAGCATTCCTCATCACATGCTGGGAAGGTTTCTTTGGGATTGTCAGGGAAGCAGTTGTAGTTGTAGCAGAAGTGCGTACTGTAGCAAGAGGATTCGGGTGTGGTTATCTTTTAGTAGCTAGGGCTTTGTAGTTGGTAATGCAAGTTAGTACCTGTGCAAAATTCTTGGATTGTTGTGGCATCCCACGGTCTGTCGCATGTGCGAATGCCAAGGGTCATGGTTGTGGCCAGCCGCGTAGTGACGCTTGCTCCTCATTTCGCCGGCTACAAAATTCCACTTCCCAACATTGCGTGGTGAGGATGTGCCCGTTAGAATCAAGTATTATCTCATAATTAATCAGAACTATACGAATTGTACCCTCAAGGTGGACCCCCTATGACTATGAGCCTCATGTCCAACATGTGGAAGCCGCTAGCGTCAGGGTTGGGTTGCTGATGTTCAGGGACACCCTAGTTCCCAGGCTTCACCCCGCCAGGTGTCCCAGGAGGGTTCTTCAACAGGTGAGCGCACTCCCGAGGGTTTCTACCAAGTAACTCCCTGTCAGGTTGCCGTGAAAACTAGAGAAAGAGGCTCAAGACCGCCTTATTAACAACTCCTTGTGGCTTTGACGCAGGCATGGAAACAAGAGAGTACATGCGAAGCCTTTCAACGTAGGAGTCGCACATGGTTGACGCAAACCGTCACAGTCAAGAAAGGTTCGTGTGACCACACATGTTCCCGTGGGTCAGCAACACCAAAAACCTCATGGCCAAAAAAATGCAACTTGCTAGAGCAGTCTGTTGAGTCCCCCAGGCCCTGCCCTAACCTACCTAAAGGCTAAACCCAGGAACCGCAAGCTTATTATACCCTAAACTCTTTGAACCCTAAACCCTAAACTTTAAAGCCTAAACCCTAAACTGCGGTCTTGTGCCACGCGAGGCATTGAGTCCTGGCAAAACCTTTGAGGGTCTTGCATCCCAAAATCAACCCCTAAATGAGCTACAGTCTAAACTCCTTGTGCCCCCTAATGGGCCTATAATCCCTACATAACCTTTATATTTTGCGTGTATCACCTGCTAAGGAGTCTAGACCATAGCTCAAGTGGTGTAATTGAAGACTTGAATCCTAACTGTCTTGCGCCTGTAGTGTCTTAACCGATTCATACTGTGCTTATTGGGCACAAAGTGCAGGGTGTATTGGAGGCTCTTTTTTTCAGTGGTTCCACGGCCTCGCGGGATTTACAACATTGCACTTCTCGCACGATTGCGCCATTCGCACTCTTGTTGAGTAACTCTTGCTGGCAACCAATATCAATTGGTACCAAACAAATTGGTCTTTCGGTCTAAGCTTCAAATTTCACCTGCTGTCTTAAGTCAAGAAGTAACATTGAAGGCTACTCCTTTGATAAGCAAAGTAATTTCACCATGCAGTTCGCAGTCCGATTGAAGACATCAGGGGAACAGGTTGCCAGTTAGAAGAAGAAAGCAAAAGTCCTCCAAGACATACAAACATCATGGCCTGCGCGGCTTTCTTCGATCTTGGCAACACGCCTTTAGTTCTCGTGATGCTGACAGGCAATCAATCCATCTCTTCGCAAGTAGAAATTAGTTCCAGCTTTGAACGCTCCAACAACCACTGTTTCACCTTTTTCCTCTACTGTTTCGACTGTAATTGTTGGATTAAACTTTCTTTTTCTTTCATATTCCTTTTCAAGCTTTCTTGCTGACTTTCAGTACTTCTCTTTTTTGCTGCGGCAAGATTTTCATCTGTTTGTTTTAATTTATCGGCCAAGCGCCAAGGCCGTAGAGACTTACCATTGCAACAGCTCGACTCCATTATTTTGCCCTTTCTTAGATTTTGTTTGAGAATCACCACACATGAAGGGTCACTTCCAGCGCGGATCTGGCTTCATCAATAGCCGATAGCGCTGCGGTAACTCAAATTTCCTGGGAACGAGGTCTGTCTGGACTTGGAAAATAGAAGTTTCACAAATACAAGTTCCCACAATCAAGCTCAACGTTCCTACAACACACACTGCTTGTACAGGAAACCGACCCCGCGAGTCGAACGCCGCCCTACAGAACGTACGGTGTCTTGCGTGCCACGTTGCGACGAAGAGGACCAACCAGACTTATGATTTTTTTCAAGGTCTGTTTTATGATTTTTTCTTCAAAGGTATTTTAACTATCGCCAACATAAAGCAAGAAGCTCTGCAAAGTTTCGCACACCAACTGCACAGAGGACGCAAAAAGCTTTCTTCCTTTCTCGTCATCTGACATGGCGGAGACAATCAAGGTTTAATTCACACTCCTCCAACCTTCATGGTTGAATCACATCTTTCTTTGCATTTTGTCACCGCAATGGCATTCAGAAGACATATGCCCAGAACTATATCTGCTCCGTTAGTCGATCATCGCCAGTTACACAAAAGATGCGTTCTACTGTAAATCTTTAAAGGCGAACAGTTGTTAACTGTGTCGCGTTCTTTGTGTGGACGCTACTCTCAATTCCGAAATCAGTCACCATAAAGATACAAAGCGTACTAAAAAGCATAGGCACCAATTAGAATTGCCAAAAACACGCATAGCCAACATTGATAATGTTACTGCGTGTCTCTGAACTAAGTCTTTGGCAATCATCTGCGTAAACCTTCAAGGCCTTCTGTTGGCGCAAAAAGCAAGATAGGCAGTATCGCAGTAAGACAATTGCAAAACAGCAAAAACGAATTGACATAAACACATAAAGACATCTAAACGCCAATTATATGACACATCAACAAACTAATACGGAGCGCCAATGCACCTAACACACTGCTATGTGTTTTTTTGGTGAAACTTTTCGTTAACAACCAAAGCAAGAGACAAGAGACATGTGTTAACTATTCCGAAAACGTTCCTCCAATTTCTGACCCGCTTCATCGCATCCATGAGCACCAGGAGTCTCAGAACTTTGCCACGCAGCCTATCAAGTTTTACGTGATCACGCGATGTGGTGTTGAACCCTTTGTACCCAAGTCGGACCATCAAGAAACCATACCTTTCAGAGCTCAACACTTTGGTTCCAATATCCGATGTATTTAGGTGTGTAGAAATGGGACCAAACGCCACACGCTTTTCATTTGCAGCACGTTGCAGCCACAAAAGCTTCGTGTCAAGATGACGAACTTTCGACACACCGCGTTTCTGCAACAACGATCTTGCGCTAGAACTGTCTAGCCGGCACAACAACCCACATGGGGCACTGGACAAACGTCTGGACCGATGTGCTGCACATAGATGGCCTCTGCAGCGGTAGAACAGCAAGCAATCACTCTGCCTCGCATGAGCTTAATGAAATCGATCTCTTTTAAAAACTGGATTTCCATTGGGAAAGACGCGTCCGCAAACTTGAAACACGGTCATGATGGCCTGCCCAATCCGAGTCGCTGACCGATTCAATCAAATCACGCTCTCCGCTATTCTCCTCTTGCAATGCTCTTGCCTTCCCTCTGGACAGAACCCTGTCATCCAAGCATGACCTTCCAGAAAAAGTCCACTTTAGAACTTGGCACACATCAGCAGTACACTGTGGATACTCTGCCACGAACAAGCGTGTCTGAACATTTTGCATGTTGGCTTGCTTATAGCTCTGGCCAAGTGCGCAATGGTCCATTGGCAATCAGGACAATCTGGTCACAAGTACTGTTTTCAAAGTGACACAAATCTTCTCCAGGTACCTGGGACCAGCTCTTCAGGAACTTCACTACGTCTCCCACATCGCACGCCACATCTGACAACTCAAGCTTGTACTTACTTTTCAAGATGCTTGCAACATGCTTCATAGTGTCCGCCTCCCCTGCTATGAGCCCATCATCCACATGGACTGTGGAACCCATTCCTGGTTTGCCGAACGCTGGGCGTGCAATTTGGCCGACAAAACGACAAGCTTGTGTGATGCGCTTGCTTCTGGCACGTTTGGCCTGATCACTGTCTTCGTCTCGCCATGCCACCTTGCCCAGACTACAGATCTTGTGGATGTTGCCACAATCTAGCGCTCATCCTTTGAGCAAATGCGGTGTGCCTCTCACTTGGACCGCCTTCGTTTCTGTCAGCCTTATACGCATCAAAGATGGTAGGCGGACACTGAATCACCTCTTACTCTCCGTCATTCATGTGGAGATCATGGTGCTGGACCATGCTACAGCTTTCAGGAATGGTGAATGGGCTGATTGACTATGAGGAGCCAGTTGAAGGCTTAAAGAACTTGTCTGAATCCATCACCCAAGAAGAAGAAGAGCAATTTCCAATTTTACTGTAATGCACCGTCAGAAAGGTCATGATCCGCGGAGTTCTTTGCTGCCGGGTGTTGCTGCGCATGATGAACTCTAGCCGATCTTGATCCGAGTCAAGCATCTGTTCTTTTGCCAGGAAATTCTAATGACCATGTCGATGTCGAGGGTATAAGGCTAGAGCCAGATTCTCATGTCCGTGAACTTCGTGCAGATGTCAGCGTTTGGGACTCGGCGTGTTGGATTCAAAGAAATGTGCTCTACAGGCGGTTGTTGTCTTATACAAAGAAGCGAGCTTTGGAGGATTCACTTGCGCTAGAGCATGCAGCAAAGCGACATGAGCATCAGCTCAGAGGGGAAGCAGTGTCTGATCAACCGACGCCAGAGCAAGTGGCTCAGCATGAGCTAACTCATAATAAATGGTGCAGCTTCTGAGCTGCCGGTCAAGGATGCCCATCGTCAGGGTGAAGAGCGTCATGATTCTGAAGGCGGAGTCCAATATTGCTTTCGACTTCTTTTATGTGGATGTTGGAGGTGAAGAGTTGGAATTTTTGAGGAAGAAGCCAGCAGAAAAGGACGTAACAATCCATTGTTGTGGACAAAAACTATTGGCATGTGCAGGACGAGTCCGCTTTCTTTGAAGAGAGATGAGTCACTAGTGCACGGAGCCAAGAAAGCCAGCTCCAAGGGAAGCGAAGCAAGAAGGCTTCGCAGCAAGAAGGATTGTTACCAATGGAGCAGGCAGAGCCAAGCTTACGCGTGCCAAAGAGCGCTTCATAACGGTTACAAAACTCGAAAAAGAGAGTGATATGCAGCTCCACTAGCCTTTCAACATAGAGAAGACCTCCCAGTCCGTGCTGGTCCCATCAGGAGCTCAAAGCCTTCTCAGCTCGAAACTTACTGTGAAGAAATGATTAGGGGTAAAGACCGGAACTGTAGGAAGGATGCGAAACTCTTGACAAAAGTGATTTCGTGCAGTTCCAGGCTGTGGAGAAGCTAAGTGAGTCCACGCCTGATAGCAGAATAGCGTGTGATTCCGGTGTATGGAAAGCTAGGAAACCTAAGTTCCATGCCTGACGACGCAGGGCAATACGTCCGGAAGCTTCAACCTTGAGGGTATGCACTTGCATATTGAAAGCGTCTTGAGCTTTTATCTCCCCACGTGGTTCCTCCTGTTGATGGTCATGGTTGGTGTTTGCTTTGTTGCCTGGATTACCAGAGAAATCGGAATGAACCGTGATCATGGGCGTGGGGGAGGTGGCTATGGGCTAGATGGGGATGTCAGGGATAGTGGTGATGATCGTGAATGTGAAGATCAAGGCCAAAGTGATGGCGAGTCCAATGTGAGTGAGCAGTGTGATGAAGATGGTGTGCCATTGTTCGAACAACATCATGGTCAAGGTGATGATCAACCTGAAGTAGTACAGCAGCAACATGTACATGATGCGGGTGAACCTGAACATGGTGTAGCGCGTGATGGTGAACGTTATGATCCAACTAGGCATGGATGGAATCCGACAGTTCAGCATGCAGCTCAGTTACCAGCATTTCTTTTTTTTTTTTTATACACTTGTCCAAGTCATGGGCAAGTGTATCATGAACCTGGATGTGGATGCCTGCGAGCGGCGAGCAGAGTTATCACCTACACATCTGATCATCATCAGCGGCTTCACTTGGCTCCATGCGGTCAATGCAAACCTCATGTGCTACCTGGATCGAATCCCCCAGTGATGCGAAGAAGAAAGGTGAGACGTTGGTTCATCAAATGAATGCTGCTGTGAGCTGCTGTTAGCTGCGGCGAGGGAACCTGAGTTTGAACCACGAGCCCAACTGAAGTTGTTGTACAGCATGTTGTGTGAACCCGTTGGTGGATGTATGTTTTCCCTTGGACTAGGGTGTTTAAACTGCGGTTGGTACCTAACTTTTCCATCTTTGAAAAGATGATGTGAGAGGTTCAGCCCAATCATCTTTTGCGGCGAAGTTTGAGTCAGCAGAGCTCAGACTTGCTATGTAGTGTTTTCACGGTAGGGCAAAATTTGGATGTCCATCACAACTAATGTGTAAACTTGTCCAAACAGTGTGACATAGCGTTCACACGGCTTTTGTTCGGCAGTATTCCAACGAGTTTGGAATCCTGAGGAGGGGTGCAAAATGTATAGTTTCCCGTATGACCCCATGTGATTTTCCATGCGTGTGGACATGCAACAGCTTGACAGAGACTTGAAACTGTAGGCGCTTTGGTTGGAGTGGAAAAGTTTCTCATGATCAGAGGCAAGCGGCGGCTCAGCAGAGGATGGCGGCAAGGGCTCCGAGGTCAAGGCAGCAGAGGATGACGGCAAGGGCTCCGAGGTCAAGGCAGCGAATGGACTCACCATCACTGGCAACCTCGACGACTGCAACAGCAATGTTCCCAGCTCAGGCACACTATCCAAGGCCATCGGGGCGGCATCATTGGCGCGGGGTCCACAAGGCCAGAGCCGTGCCCCACAGGTGCAGCGCACGCGCCACTTAGCAGGTCAGCGTCCACACGGGTAAGTCACGGGCAAGCGGCAGCTTCGGCAACTCAGTCGGGGCTTCCAGGCTCACTGTGTCGCCAACCTCCATCGGCTCAAGTGGATTCTCAGGAGGATATGATTTTGTCCCATTTCCGCTGATTTGATGACGGAATAATTTGATATGGATGGCAAAGAACTATAAAGTAATTGTTTGCCGTCTCAGAAACAATTAGTGCATTGATTTGGTTAAATTGCGCGGCAACCAATTTCACCACATGTAATTTGCGTCAGTTCCAGGTGTCAGAGTTAATGTGGAGTATATGTTCCGTTTATGGATCAAGAGCGGTAGAGTGGGAGGGAGCCTTCTTCAGTCGAGAGTTGTGTGCAGTCTGTGGTTTTTGATGAATGAATGAATCATGGATTAATTTGATTATGAATGCTGATCTCAATATTAAATCGGATGCGCGGTATATTCAATATTGAAATTAGATACCGCTTCGTGTGCAAATCAATTTTTGTACTCCAAAACAAATAAGTTGCAGCCATCTTCACCGCATGTCTTTGCATGCAGTTCCATGTATCAGTTTTTATGTGGAGTACATGTTTTGTTCATGGATCACGTGTGGTGGAGCAGGAAGGAGCCGTGTTTAGTCAATATTTGTGTCCCTTCTTCATGTACGAAAAAGTTGCGAGTCGCATGGCGTCTTTTGTGAGTGAATGAGTGATGGATTTTTGTGAATATGAATGCCGATGTCAATATTGAATTTCGGATTTTCGGTATTTTGCACATGGAAACAACCCAGACTGTTTACCGCGCTCAGCGAACAAACATAGCCGTTGTTGCCAACATCAGCAACTTCACAGTGCCGATTGTTGCAGCTAAACATTGTCGGGCGAATGGGAATGCGGCCACAGTGGCGTGTTATTCAGGCCGTGGGTGGAAGCCGAAGTGTGGCATGATGGGAAGCATGGTTGAATTGTTGATGGTTCCGATGGCATCTGATCACACCATTGTGGCCCCCCGCAAGGCAATATGGCCGTCGTGGATGGTTTCCGGCACTGGCTCGGCCCTTGCGGTCTGGTATCATCGTCGTTCAATTTGATAATGAAAGTTATGGTCTGCGTCCTGGTATGGCTCGCTGCTCGCCATTTGGTGCGGCACATTTTGAATCGTCGAGCACTTCGTGCGCAGCTTCCGCACGCACTCACGCAGCGTCCGCCAGCGGTGATCCGTGGCCGCTCCTCACGCGGCTGTGTGGTTGGACCCGATGCCACGCGGAAAAGTAACTTATGTCGTGCCGCGCCTGCGTTTCATAGATTTTCGCGAGCTCGGCCTTTTTGGCAACCACGGTTGCAGGCAAGGTCAGCGCGTACTTTCTTCAGTTTTGTGTGCCTAGGGGCAACAACCCTTGATTTTGGTGAAGCCTTGCGCAGGTCCTTCGTAATTGGAGCAGAGCATTTCTGTTGGTTTCAGCATCATTTGTGGTTTAGCTCGTGCCACAGACCCACGGCCACTCGTGCGACCTAACGGAGGACCCTTGCTGTGTCTCTTTTGCCCATTTTCTTGCCAATTTTCAGTTGCATGTCCCAGCCTTGCCCGGTCTTTTCTGCGTCGACGTCGCCCTGACCCGATTCCACACATTTGTCTCTGCGTCAGTTGCATTGGGGATTTGTGACGCCGAAGGCGGTGCAAAGGCAGCCATCTCTACACATTCCCTGCGTCTAGCCATGGCCAAACATCACCAGGCTTACGTTAGCGGCTGGGTGGCGAATGTCCGTGCTGGTGTGCAGAGCAGAAACATTTCCAACATTGTGCATGCTGTCAGCAGTTTCGTTCCTGTTTCGATACCACCGCTTGGTATCAGCAACCGTGTAATTTTTTGAGATGTGTGACCGTGTTGGCACAAACTTGTCGCGCTTGTCCCGCAGCGGCACTCTTGATTCACGCTCGCCAGCTTGCTGTCTCATTGGCGGTCCCGGTGGTTGCCAGGGTAGCAGCGCGGCACGAGGAAACGATTTCTGATCGGTTCGCAAGCCAAAGAAACAACGTGCTGCAGTTCTGGTGAGACGCGATTTGCCGTGGCCGTGCAAGGATGGGACCCCAAACCCTATAACTATGCACTGACTTTCCGGTCTAGCGATGGGATGTCAAACAGGCGTCACGAAGATGCAAGGTACTAATAAACCCCTGCTCTTCATGGGGATTATGATGGGGATCTTGGTATTAATGTCGTAATAAAGAAGGGTTTATTAATCACGGGTCTACATTCGTTTTTCCAAGGTTGGCCAAATACGCGTTACGTAAAGTTTGCCAAATATATTTCCTACAGCGTATGAATGGGAAATCTATCACAATGCCACCTAGCGTTGATTCAGGCCTCGGTTGCAAAGGGTTGACTCATAAATTTTCACCGGCTAGCAGAAATTAACGCCCCCCATGTGTGGCTTCCGAAACGGAAAATGGTATCAGGGTGGGCGTCGTCCAACCCAGGCAAAACGCAACCATCTGGGACGCCGCGCAGCAATGACGGCCGAGTTGCGGAAACGGACAGGTGCCCGGTGCATCTGCCCGGGAGCACGACTAAACATGGGGACTCACCATGCTTGCTGGCACATGCAAAGTGGTGACAACAAATGACGGCATTCCTTGGCGGAGGTTGTCGACTGTAGACTCCGCATCGTGACAGATGGACTCCGCTGGACCTCATGCTGAGGCACGGCATCAGCCGCTGCGGTGCGCGGCAAGAGGGATGCAGAAGGCAGAAGGTGGGTATGTGCTGCTGCGCGTGCTGAAATGCATTACCGGTTAGCCCACAAAGGAAGGACGCAATTCATATTGATCTTGGGCCCTTCAGGTTCACAACACACATGAGGCGTAACATGGCGTAACGAAAACAACTCTCACGCCGGAAGCCGAATTCGGCGGCTTCAAACCACCGAGTTTGAGCGAAATGTACGTTGTTGACTACATTCCAGCAAAACCTTGAAATGGAGGGTGTATGAAATGTCGCACCCAACCCTAAAATGGAGCCCGTGATACATATTTGTTGACTTGGTGTTATTTGAGCTTGAACAAAAGAAGACGTTTTGAAAAAAATTAGCTGGCGCGGCATCACGGTGCCCTGCAGCGAAGCAAGCTCAAGTGACACGACAGCGTCAAAGTACTGTAAGCGGTCTAAAATGGAAACGTTCTTGTCGCACAGCATCTGCCGATTTGCACAACGTTCGTGGGTCAGAATTCAAATGAAATTCCACACCAGCTGCGGTATGGCCAGACCCACGACTCGACAAAAGACACCCCGAACCCTTTATGCTTGCTCAAGCCTGGTAATACGTCCACGCTCATTCCAGCAGGCATCAGGTGCTGTTACTCGGTAGGTAAGGCGCTTGAACGTCAGTGAGGATTTTTTTGAACGTGCAAAATTAAGCCCACACGAGCACATCGTCGCACCAACTCATCCAACAGCCATGACACCTCTTGCCGGGATGTCGCGAAAATCAACACATTATTTGCGCGACGAAAACAGCGCTCCGGTACAGCTGCCGCTCGCTGTCGGACGAAATGTCGCCACAAGGTCGTCGTGTCAGCCCCAAGCCGACCGACGATCCCAACATCAACAAAGACAAGGCAGGAATCTCGGGCCCCACCGGAACACCACGGCCAACGCACATCACGAACAAATTTTGAAAGTGCACGCCACATGTTGGGGGGCTTGGTCGCGCAACCAAGGGGGGCATACAGCAATCCCACACTCGATGCGAAATGGGGATAATTGTTGGCGGAAACGCAGCAAATCCAAACCACCTTTTGTTCCCCTATAAATGCTCGTTAACCCAAATGTTTGATGAATGTCGATATCTCAAGCTTGCGCAAAGAAGAGAAGCCGGCATGTGCGGCCACGAATGTCGCGAAAATGCGCCATATCTCCCATGCCATCCGGGCTGAATGCCAGCCATACTGAACGATTTGGTTTTGTCAGCGACACATTTGTTTTACAACGAACCTTGTTTTGGACAAGTCGTCGGTTGTTGGCATGCCCATTGGGGTTATCAATGTTGATTTTTCAAAAGCCTTCGACCGAGCTTTATGGTCTGCACATGCTGCACTTTGGCAAATTTTGTTGCAAGCCGGCACGTTTGAGCACCTGGTATGGATGCCGAAACATATGTACGCTGGGCAACAGCGTGCAATCAGACGCGATGACGGCACCGAACGTCACTGGTCTGACATTTGCAATGGGGGTTCGTCATGGCTGCGTGCTCAGCCTTCGCCTGTTTTGCACACTTATTCAATCGTGCATGGGCGATTGGAGGGCACACATTGGTCACGCGAGGGAGGTGGGGGACAGTATGAAACCGTTGGTGGATTGGCTGTGATGCTTCTCGCGGATAGCTTCAATTGCGCCCCCTGCCATGGATGCGATGCGCGCGTTGTTTCATTTCTGGCCGCAGATGGTTGTTACAGGTCCGAGTCTTTCATGCCAACGGGCATCTGCGAGGAGCTCGTGCAAAGCCGGCTCCGTTCCGGCAGCACTGTCGTGGGCCTAGGATGGCCTAGGAGCGACGAGGCCAGCGCGCGCTGCACTGCCACAGAAATGATGCCGCTCCACCGCTGGACCCAGACGCTTTGCGCAGCGGGACGGAGCACAGGTGGCGCACTCGCCGCACGCGCATGCGCAAGCATGCGGAGGAAGGCCGCAGCTTCCGGAGCCCAGCGCCCGCCGACTTCCACACCGAAAACTGCCGTCGCTTGCGTCTGCATTGCGGAGCACCGTGCCGGGCACAACGTCTGCACGGGGTTGCGGCGTTCCGTCCTGCGCGATCGGGCTGACGATGGTGGCATTCACCGCAACTTGCGCGCCATGCCAGAGCGGCAGCCCATTGCAAACGACCTCGATGCGCCGCGCATCAGGGACCGGCACATGGGGGTTCATTGCTGCCAAGCTCACATTCCTCCCCACACGCGCGCCTGCTTCCTGGCAAACACGGGCATACACGGGCATACACGGGCGATGGTGCGCTCTAAGGGCAAGGCCCGAGATGCAAGGACACCTGACGGTGCTCCCCAAGCACATCTAGCGCGCAGCGGCAGGAACAGTGGCTGGGGCCGAGCGGCGGCAGAACATGGGCTTGTCGCCTGGGGCACGCGCATCGGCACAGCTGAAAACATGCGATTTAGCGAGATCTAATGCGGGCGCATCAATACCATGGTTTCCTAGCCTTCTCCAAACGTTTGGTTTCTTCCATTAAAATACTCAAGGTTTGTCATCGGTTTTGCGTATTCCCTATGCCCAGTCTGCTAACGAAAAACAGATACATCTGTAGGCCCATTCCCTGTAACCAGGGAACAGTGGTGCATCAAAGGCGACCTGCAAACCATGCCGCTAGCACAAGGGCATTCGGTCAACTTTGTTTTCATGCACTTTCTGGTGCCAGCATTTTCCATTGCCATGTGGAACACGGCAGGGTATACACGGGCAGCCATTAGCAGGTCATGGGCTAGCCACCTGCCCTGACCGGGAATCTCACGCGAGCGATGAACAATTCGCGCAGACCTCCTTGGCGGCACAACTCCAGCAAAAAACTTTGTTACGTTCATTGGGCCGCGACGGATTGCCCCATCGGGCCTGAGCGGCCTGTCGGGAGCCGTCCAGGACGCGCGGCGCCATTGCACTGGAAGGTGCGTTGAAAAAAAAGAGATAATTCAATGGGACGCAACAGCATGTATGAAAATGCTTGATTGCAATGGTTGCAGGAATAAGATGTTATTCCAGTACCATGTTCGCCCACACAAACCATAGACATTGGTCTTGCTCAGGTCGTTGCGTGGTGGCCCCCATGGAGTCCTGTCATGTGTGTGTTTTTTTTTGTTTGGCGCAATTTTTTCCGACCTGCCGCGCGTTCCCTGTGCTGTCAACACGGGTTGCACGGTGGCTTTAGTGGGGGGGCCTGCCTGCTGGCAGGGACGGGGAGCTGCCAGCGCACGTCGGCCAAGACTTCGTGCAGCTCGCGCTTCCCCTGCGACGTTGCACTCCCCCGCCAGCGGGAGCTCCAACAGCGAAGCCGCGAAGGCGCTGTGCACTGCAACTGCAAGGAGCTCAGACCATCGCGCGACCCATGCGGGCCGGATGGGCGCGGGGGTGGAAGATGCCCTGTGGCGCGCGAGCAGGCGCAACCAGGTGAGGTGGCGGCTTCGGCTCCGAATCGGCCCCCCAACAACCACCAAGCGGCAGGGACGGGCGCGCACAAGCTCGGGGTACGTTTGGCGCCGTTTACGGCGGGCTGCTCCAAGGAGCGCCCGGCCTGGCTGGACGTCTGCCCCAGGTTGCGCCTCCCCGTTGCGGGTGACCGGGCTGACGATGGTCGCGTCGACAGCCTGCTGCAAGCCGTGCCACATTGGCATCCCGTTGGCAACGACTTCGATGGTGACCGCAACATCGATGTTCATGTCCGCGAGGCGTACATTGCGGGCAACACGAGCCCCAGCCTCTTGGCAGACACGCGCCACGCGCGACAGCTCGCTCTGAAGGCAGCGCGCGCAAAGCCAGCACTCCTGAGTTGGCGCATGCCGCGCGGTGGTCCCCCAGCAGGTCCAGGCGTCCTCGGCAAGCGCATGCGCGTGGAGCGACAGGCAGGGCAGTCGCAACCGGCGCAGCAGGACGATCCGGAACCGTGGCGAGAGCAGGGTCAGCTCGGATGAGGTCGGGAAGATTCTGAGTGCACGCGCAGCGTGTGGCCCGGCCTGCGACGGCAGCAGCGCTCGTGATGCGGCATCAAGGTGGGAGAGATGCAACTCGAGCGCGCGCACGTCGCCGGCGGCTGTGGCCAACCGCTGCCACCCTCGCAATGGTTCCCAAATTCTTGATCGGTCTGTATGGCCCCTCAGTCGGGTGCTGCATACCCTTGGCCGCGGAGGCAGGCCGCCGCATGCTGCGCAGCAGCAAGGGGCGCCGGGGCGTCGGGGTATACCGCTAGAATCTGCTAGAGAATACAGGGCCGGCATGAGGGGGTTTCCCTGTTCTCCCCCTTCGCTTTGCACTATATCGTGTTCGCGACCATTGGCGTCTAGCCATGTGTATGAGCTGCCGCTGCCGTAAAACTGCCTGGCGAAAGGCAGGAGCGAATCAAGCTTCGGCCTGGACCGCAACCCCTCCAGCATGGCTTGGCGGGAGACATGGTCAAAGGCTCCGATCGCGTCAACCGATAAGATGATTGCGCGCGGAGCGAGGGAGGGGGCAGTGTGGAGAAGCTTGTACACGCTTTCGGTACCGGCTCGGGTGCTGAGGCCGAGCTGGTATGGGAGACATGCCTCATGTTTGCTTTGGTTCAAAAGCCGTTCTGTCCAGCTGATGCCCATTTGCCGGATGATGAGCCTTATTTCTTTGATGGCAGCTGCGTGGGCGCGGTCATGGCGTTTCAATTTTGCGGTTGGCCCCCAAACAACTGCTGTGATGTGTTTTGCACCCGCTCGCATGAGAGGCAACCGTCCACAATTTTGCCCATCAGCATCTTTTGGCTTGGAATTTGTGACGTTTCGGTGACGGGCGGTCCGCACGTCATCGAGGGGATGCCCCCCGTCCATGCTCATGAGCGTGCTTCTTGCATCATGCACTATTTGAGAGTAATGCTCATAGCATTCTGCGTGACAGGTGGCAAGGTCGCACAGCACATGAATCTTTGGATCTGCAAGTTTTGTTCTGCACCAGCCGGCCTTGCCCAAGGTCACGATGCGGCAGTGCAAACCTGCTTGGCCACCCTTCTGTCACTTTTCTTGGACGACACCTACGTCGCCGGGCCTCCTGAGCGCGTCGCGACTGCCCACTCCACCCTCCAAGAAGCCATTTGGAACCATGCACGCATCCGCCTGAATGCTGGGAAGACACGCGTCTGGAATGCGGCAGGCGAGGAACCGCCTGGCATTGACCACCTCCAGACAGCCAGCGGAGGCCCAGTCTGGACTGGCGCTTGGTCCTTGCCCCCCGACCCAGCAAGGCATCCTCGTTCTCGGCGCCCCAATCGGGAGCGAGGCTTTTGTGCAGCAAGAATTGCGCAACAAACGCGACGTGCAGGACGAGCTGCTCCGCCGCCTCCCGGCCCTGCTTGACCTGCAAGCCGCGTGGCTTCTGTTGATATAGCCCGTCAAGCGTTCACAACATTCACTGTGTGGGCGCAATTTGTCAAGCGACTGATGCGTGTGAGATGTGATTGGTTGTTTCCAGTGTGCTGGAACAGGGCTTGTACACAAGCGTTTCAGAATTTTACGATTCTGCCATGACCCATGGTCCTTCAGGGACATTCCTTTTTGGTACTATGTTGGAGTGTTTGTCAGTAGCCGTGTTAGATTTAGATGCCATGCTCACATGCACAGACAAGTTCGCAACATGTATTTGCACCAGTATTATTGCCCGGCATCTTGAACGCTTTTGTTAAGATGTTCGCAATCCCGGCATGGACCCTGACATCTTGGCGCCATGGGGGCCTCCTCAAGTGCTACTCCACAGCGCCCATGCCAATCACGCATTCCGTACAAATCCCGTAAAGTGTCCGGATGAACCTGTAACCTGCATGTTTGGCCTGGGTTTCTGTAACCACCGACCTCTTGCACACATCCGTGCGGTCAAAATTTTCAAAAAAAATACCATTTCGCGTGGTGCAGTCAAGTAGGGGCCTGACGTGCGCTGGCAACTCCCCGTCCATGCAAGCAGGTTAGGGCCCCGCTGAGCAGGCTGGGCCCAGGCTGCAGCAGTCCAAGATGCGCACCCCACCGTAGCTGATGACGCAGACGCAGGGTGCGTTTAAAAAAAAAAGAAAGCACAGCCGTAGACAAATGTTTGAAAGTGCGAGCAACCACTCTTTCGTAGTGCGGGCCCGCCCTTGCAACACAACATGTATTCTGAACGAAACGGTGCCGTGCAAACTGTGTGGTCGTGCGCGGAGCCACAATTTTCATGTTTTCATGGCGAGTTTCACCCAGCTGGACCGCACCTGCCTTGGACGATGCAGTGGGCATGATCACGATCAACACGTGGAGTTGCCAACGTTGCAGGTGTGCGATTGCACGTTGCGTGCGACGGAGAAAAGGCATCACCTCATCGTTCCTCTAACCTGTTTGTGTTTGGTGGCGCCTCTGCTTAACTGTCCTGCGTCCGTATATATGAATGTGCATCAGGCCGATTTTTGCAGCGTTTCTTGCAATCCGCTCCCCTTCGTCTCAGATTCTTTGATTTTTCTCCACTTTCAGACGAGTGTATCTTGGCCTCTTTTGATGTTCCATTTGTTTGTTCGGGAGGTTTTGGTGGTCCTAAAACCAAAACCATGGATCCGCCTTTTTTGTTCGTTGGGGAGGACCTTGATTGTCCTTCGACCAGAACCGTGGATCGGCCTCTTTTGGTTTGTTGGGGGTTTTGATGGTCCCTATACCAACACCGTGGTTGAGCCTCCTTTGGTTTTTCTTTGTTGTTGGGGGGTTTTGGTGGTCCTAAAACCAAAACCGTGGTTCCGCCTCTTCTGAATTTCTGTTTGTTTGGAAGACTCTTGATGGTCCTTGAACTAAAGCAGTGGTTCGGCCTCTTTTGATTTTTTGGTTGTTGGGGAGCCCTGTAACCAAAGCCGGGGAGTTTTGGTGGTCCTACAACCAAAGCCGTGTACCGTGCCACATCTTCAAGATCCTGTCCTTCCGAACCCGTGAACTTGACCGATTTGAGTTCTTTTTTTCTTTTTCCCTTCGAGTTCAATGGTAAGAACAGGAACCAGGACTGTTCTCCCGGCTATCTGGATTCACCCTGTTGCCTCCAATTATGCCCTGTGCATAGTTGTGTGGTGGACTTCTGGGTCTTCCTGGCTGCCCGGCTGCCAGAGAACATTTCGGGGAAAAGTTTTCAATTATCCAGTGCGCAGTGAATCCCTTTCATTGCTCGCCGGTCGTTTGTTTGGGAAAAAAGACATAGTGTGACATCTTCTCCGTTTTCTCATTTGCCAGCTGAGTCTGGCAGCAGTAGGCTAGGTCCTACGTCTCTCTTGACTTGGACTGACACCGCGCAAGAAAAAAGGGAGGTGCCACTTTCACATACTTTCACATGGTTGTATACGTCCGTTGCATTACATACGTTGTACTACCAAGAATCGAAAATCCATCAGGTTGGAGGGAACAGCCATTCCCGCATCTGACTAACTGGTGCTAGTAAAGCAGCCGTTCCAGCATTCAAATTGTACCAACAAAACACGTGCTTGCACGGTATTGGGGGTGGCTGGCTATTGTTTCGGCGATGGGCGGTTTTTGCATCATCGAGGGGGTGCCCCTTGTCCGTGTCGATGACGTTGTGCCGGGCTTTGCAGTCCAAGTCTGGCAACCTGAGAAGGGTGGATTCGATGGAAGAAGGAACGCCCTGAAGGCTACGGATAAAATTCTCCAGGTTAAGGCGAGGTCAGCCCTCCTCTTGATCCAGAAAGCGGGCGTTGACAGGATCCTGGCCTTCCAGCTCTGGATGGCCTCCTACTGAGCACGCTCGGAGTGGAAGGCATACAAGTCGTGGACATGAGGGATGAACTCAGTTGGGTCATCCACATCAATGTATGGAAAGTCAATGGCAGCAATAAAGTGATCTTCGCTTGCCGTGGTGTTTTCCACAAGCCCTCCGCCCTGGTGCGCAGCAGTCATTGTTTGCTTTGCGTAGCTCTCGCACCACCTGTTCAGCGACCACCACGCTTGGCGGTTGTGAGTTGGGTTCTCAATCACGTTGCGACGCATTGGAAGGCTTCCAAAATTGTGCTTGCAGTGGCTGCACCAAGCTCAATCGTTGGCTAGGGACGAAATCCGGGGACGATGTATTCTTCACAAACTTGCCTTGCCGCCCCCGTAACTTGTACAATGCCAGCCTTGTTGTTAACCTTGGTAACCATGT
>CAJNIZ010005198.1:0-19902 GCA_905231905.1 Symbiodinium pilosum
AAAGAGTGGAGGAGAATTCCCTCCATTCCGAGTCCTCCCCAGCTTCTCTTTCGAGCAAATGTTGGAATCTCCTCCCGCACTTCTTGTGGAAAGAGCCCAGGAGGGTATTCCCTGTTGTTCTCTGTGAGGACTTGAAAAAATCCCTTCCTACTCCTCTTCCAGCAGAAGAATCCTCCTCACTCTGTGTATGCAACATGCAAAGGAAAGTCCTCCTCACTCTTGCTGCCAAGGGAATGGAGGTAATTCATGACCGACATGGCCCCAGATCTTCATCCCAAGTTTGCACCTAAAACGTCTCAAAACAACCAAAAACACCGCGAACATGGGGGCCCTGTAACGTTCCACTCTCCAATTTAACCATGTTTAACCGCTAACGCGAGACCGCCTCGCCAAAGGTTGTCGAGATTCAGAAATGGGGCCATCCCACTGAAGCATGTGTGGTCAAAGAGTGATGGCCTCCGAATGTTGGCGTTGCTTCATGCTGACGTTGCCCACAAAATGCCGCAAACAGGTTTCGTTGCCTGCACGGCAGCTCTCGCCGTCCCCCACCCCCGGAATCGTCCCGCCTGCGAGGGCGTAGTGGGTGGCCTAAATTACTTTCCTAGTCCCCGAACCTGGATCTAAAATCCCCAGGATAAAAGAATATAAATGAAGGCTCCAAGACTTTGGCCATGGCTTACATGCTCGATGCAAAACAAGTTCATCTTCCAGACATGTAGCCGAATGTGCACTCTTTGCTTGGTCAGACAGCGGAGTTTAACTCTATGACTGGACAAATGGAATATCGGTGCTGGGCTCAGACTAGATCTTCGCGCCCGCGGCTCCCAAGTCATGACTATTTCAAGCGGCTTTGTTTTGCAAGGCCGTTTCGCTTCCCAGCTTGCGAGATTCCGACTTTCTGTCCAGATCCACAGCCCTTACCACCCGGCTATATCAGGACATGCGAGCCCACGTGCTTACAAAACCAGTGCCAGTTGGTTTTTACCGTTTTGATGTTTGTGTCCATTTCTCGCAAACGTGATCAGATCCTGCAAAGGACTGGAACGGAAGGCGGGGAAGCGGAGGCAAATTACGCGTCCATGCCTTACTAATCGTAGGTGGAGCAACTTGCAGAGAAATTGCTCGAAAGTCTTAGGTGCGATGAGGAATACTCCGCTGCGCCGCGCATCAAGCGCAATTGTGTCGACTGGCCAGGTATTAGACAAACTTTTTTCACAGGCATGCATAATTGCTTTTGGCATGTTTAGGTCATGTCCAATACCTCAGATCCACAAGCCCCGTCCAAGCCTTAGATTGGATCAAGGGCCTTTGGCCAAAGCTTGCAAGTGTCCTCCAACATCCAGATCTTTAGATGTCAGGTGCTTGCTTGAGCCTCTCTTCGAGGGTTGCCTGCCCATCATCAACTGCAGTGGCATCGATGAGCGGATGATCGATACATGCCGTCGCGAGCTTCAATTTCAGCGGCCTTAAAGTGTCAGGGTTCCTGCTGTAAGACCTTGCCGAGGTTACGACGTCTCCAACTGCCCGGACTACTTCGAGCCGGGCTCTGGATGCGAGGCTCTGGCTTTCGACGCTTTACTGTTTTGTGTTGGTCCTCTAATGCGTGTTGGTAGTACTGGTGCTACTGGTAGCAGGTCTCCTGCCGAGCACCCTTTTACGTCGGCACCGGCACTGGGCTGGCCACTTGCCCAAGAGCGCCACCCTTACGTGGAAAGTTCGCTCATGGCACCGGCATAGGATTCTCTTTGTTCCTGTGTTGTGATGGCTAGCAGCATATGGGTAACTTGAGATGCCTGACCCTCCAGTGAGGAAAACACAGATCCTGAGAAGCAGATTGACCTCCCCTTGGACCTGAACTGCCTTTAGCCCAGTCGCAGCAGATTGCACCCTAAATGCTCAGAGCCTGCAACATGTGAACGTGAACAAGCTCGACTCGTACTAACAGATTGCCTCCAACCTTAGCAAAGGGCTTCCGCTTGGACTCAGGCACGAAGGCCTGCCCGGAGCCGTCACCTGTGCCTGCAGGCTATGAGAAGGCCACTGTTTCAGAGGCTACAGGATGATATGTGCAGGGAGGCCTTCCTGCAATGCAACAAGCAAAAATTGTCCCAACATTCTCCGTCCTCTGCAGAAGACCACTGCGATGGCTTCATGTAAGGGTAGTATGTGTGACCAAAACTTGGACCACAGTCACGCCTCTTGCTGCACAGGTGAATGGTCAGTGGCAATGTGCTACTGGCTACCTGGGGACAGCTGTTGCAGACTGCTTAGCCAGTGG
This sequence comes from Symbiodinium pilosum, assembly GCA_905231905.1. Taxonomy (NCBI): domain Eukaryota; class Dinophyceae; order Suessiales; family Symbiodiniaceae; genus Symbiodinium; species Symbiodinium pilosum. The sequence continues at coordinate 2,279 of CAJNIZ010005198.1, forward strand.
CCCAGAGATTGCGGCAGCTGTTGTGGGTGGAGGTCGTTGAGGGCTGAAGGAGAAAATGCTTCTAGCCAGCACCAAGAACTCCGCGTTTGGTGAATGATGCTCGAGCCTAGGTCGACTCGATCTTCAGCAGCACGACGCGGACGGTGGTTTGTGTGGCTCGAAGCCTACTTGCAGTGCCGAAGCTTGAAGGCATCAGGTCAGGCCCACTACATAATCCCAGTTTCCATTTCATTTTCCATTGTATATCCCTAAACGTTGTTATCCCCATGTACCTCAACATTTTCCGCCGAAAACCATTCTCCTCTGCCCTCACAATCTGGGACACAACGTGAATCTCCAAGGCCCGCGTGGAGCTCAAAGGCTGTGATCCAATGGCCTCCTGCCAACCTCCAACGCTGGATCAGCCCCATGCTCATTTGTATCTTTCAGAGCTTGCAGGAGCGGGGTCTTAGCTGCAGGGTCTAGGTGGGTCAGTTGTCATCAGTTGTCCACTGGATCTTACAACTTGAGACGCTGACACTATGGCCTCGCGCGCTTGAAGGTGCATCTACGACGTGTCTGACTGCCTGAATGCCATGCTGTCTTGAAGTTTCCGGATTGCAGGGACTGGACTGTCGTGTGCGGACTGGCCTGTACGCTTGCCGCCAGGTGATAGGTGGCACCAATTGCTCGCTACGATGCAGGAGTCCGCCATATGAGGCCAGAGCATGGTGATATGTGAGGGAGGTCGCCTTTTTAGAATTTCAACTGCGCAGATACAATGAAGAGCCACGAAATGCAAATCAGCCTTGTGCAGGGCACTCCCGTGAATGCGTCTTGTCCTTATGGCAACCTTGATCCTCTCCGAGTTGTGGTGCAGGCCTTAACTAGAGCTTTGCATTTGATAGACGATTTTAGGTTGAAGTGCGCCAAGGACTTTACTCCTCCCAGCTGTGAGCTGCGCTGCCCGGTACAGGAGGCCCAGCTGGGCTGAGTCTTGGGAGCGCCTTCGTTGGACTTGGCTTTGGACCGGCCAGGTCTTGCCGGACGGCTACAATTACTCGAATGGGAGCTATGTTTGTCTGGACGGATGGTTTGGGACGGCTCAGGCAGACTCTTGTCAAGCAAGTCATCGTCGGCAGCGTCAAAACGGAAACAGGGTTGCCCTGGCAGTTGTGTCCAAGCTAATTGCCAAGCTAAGGAGTGCGTTACAAGTACCGAGGACAGCGGGTGCAAGGGGAAGTCTGGTATTCCACACGTTGTGCAGAAGCAATGGAGTTGGTGCAATTTCAGGACTGTACGTTTGGTGTGGCTTTGTCAGGGTGCGGACAGAGCTCTCCCTGTGTGGGAGTGCCAGGCACCCAGAGACGTGCGTTCGAGCTGGACGTGCTCCGCAGGTGCGCTGCCACATGCGCAGCTTTCTTGAAAAGAAGGCCCCTTAAAAAAACCCAGAGCCCACATTGCAGGCCCAATAGTTCCCATCACTCGACTTGAAGTTAGGCAGCGCTTGACTCAGGCCCTCCAACACTACCGGCGGATGCTTCTTTGACGTATTCCCTCAGGCAGAGTGGATGCAACTCGCAGCCGACAGTCGTCAATACTGTAGACGCAACGCATCCTGACTTGAAGAGGCCTGCCTGGCGGAGGATCCGACCTTCCCTCAGGCAAACTTTGGCCGCGGACCAGGAGGGAGCTGTACCGTATCTTGGCTAACAAGACCAGAGCAGAAGCTTCTGTGCATCTGGAGCTCATCTCAGGTCAGCTGCAGACCTCCATGTTCCTCACCAGCAGCTCTGCTCGCAGTCCAGATCCCATTGATTGCTTCAAGTGGCCTACATTCCTTTTCGCAATCCTTTCGTAAAGTGTATCTGAGCCTGGCATGGGCTTACTCGCAGGTATCTTTAAAGCCTTGACTGTTCTCTTTCCAGTTCCCATCCACTCCCAACTCTACAGGAGGGCCAGCAGACGCTGATCTGTCCAGCCTCGAACCTCAACGCACAGCTGCCACTGCAGGCCGCCCCAGTCCTACGTCCCACATCCAGTGCTGCATTCTTTGCGAATCAGTAGAAAGCAGAACTCATTCCCGCTATTTTTTGTAGTTTGCAGAAGTCGTTGGTGTTGCAGCTACATTCTACACCTCGGCAGGGCATTCTTCCGAACTGCTCCTTCGACTGCGATCCTACGGACCGAAATGGTGGCTATGCTAAGGCGGCCTCAAATTAAGTGAGTGAGTGAGAAGGACCGATAAGGGCCTGCTAGGTTCCCCAAACATGTTTAGATAATCCTTAAACTAGAATATGCAAAGGACCTAGCACAAGAGACTAGACCACCTGCACAACGCCCCATGTGCTTCCGCTCTACAGGGGGCTGATGGGGAATGGCGATGTGCTGAAGGCTTCGCTGGCGAGGCAGAGTGCCTCGAGTGTACGTGTGACTTATCCTAATAAGAATTAATAAGGACTCTTAGACTCCCCTTATGGTTGCTGTATCCCTGCAGTCCTTGCGGTCCTTACAGTAGCTGTGTCTTTGAGAAACCCTCATGTAACATCAGTATCAAAAGTTGGACCTTTGATGGGAAGGTGGTGCCTCTCTGCATGGCCGGTCTCGTGTGCTCGGACCATTTTTTCAGACTTCTGATCTTTCAAGCTGAAGCAGTGGGGCAGTGCTACTGAAAGCATTGGTGCCGCCTGGTTACACAGCATCACAGCAACGATCAAAAGAATACCTGCATGGATTTGGCATCGCAGGACCAGCTGACCCTCACTGGATGCGCTCAGCGACAGCACTGATCTCAAGAAGAGTGGGCTAGAATTCATAGAGTTTTCTTTAGCTGCAGCTGTGATTGCATCTGCGAACCCAAGCAAAGGAGACAAAGTCACGCAAGTCCTGGAATCCGCATGCTGTTAACATCCCAGTCAGGCCCTGCCTACCTCCTGCTATCGACGATGCGCCCTGTCTGTTTGATGTCTCCGAGTGCGAAGGCACTTCATGCAAATGTGCACACGCCGATCACATGCTGTTATCCCACAGATCTGCGACATATGCATGCCATGCAGTATGCATCCCTGTCGCGTTTTGACCTACAGTTTCCATAGTTAGGGGGACCCTGGTATAGACCCCGAAATACTATAATCCTTACTATGGGGACCCCCAGTCAGGTACCCCAAATTCTGGGAATTGGTTATCGCGAAGATTAAGCTATTCTTGAGATGAACCCGCGGGTCTTTGGAGGTGTCGCTGCTGGTGCACAGTGCATGGTACGCTGTTCGGGGCCATACTACATTGGCAGCTTCAGGCCATGCTGCTGTAATGTCAATCTATGTCCCACGAAGCGTGACACAACCCTGGCCGGAATTGCGGTACTGCCAAGTTGCAGTCACATCCCGCTTTCCTCTATTTTTTCACCGCCTCCGCAAGAAGGATCGAATTTTGTTGGTTGCATGTCGGGCAAATTCGTTTATCGTCGTGCAACATGTTACTATTTGCAGCACGGCATGACTAAGGAAGACCGTGAAGGCTAGAAAAGATCGGCCAATGCGAGCGTTGCATGATCACGAACATAGCAGTATTGCAGCTGTAAAGCACAGTGCTGCAGATGTCATAATATTGGCATTATCAAGCATTTCTTTTCGAAATGTTCGCTCACGTAAAGTGGCATGGAAATTCGAAGAACACCATGTCGCATGCAAATGTTTTCGCTACTTAAAGTGCGTTTACATCCAGAATCCAGCAGCAATGAAACTTTGCTGTTCGCCGCCCTCCCTGCTTTGAAGGTTCTTTTCAGTGTCTTAAGTAGCATGATGCGAAAGCGGTTCAGCCTAGATTAAGCAGTACTACATTTGGTCAGGGAACACTTTTGTAGTTCCGAACCCTCACAGGGGGTTGTTAGATTATGTTAGATTAAAGAAGTTTATGTTGTTCTCACCCGCCGTGCAGTGAGAATCCAACCGCCGAGCATCCCAGCAGTGCCCAACCGCAGAGTGTCTGCACAGTATCCCAGCAGCCCCCAATGGCAGAGCATCCCTGCAGTGCCCAACCGCAAAGCATCCCTGCAGTGCACAACTGCGGGGCATTCCCCCAGTCTCCCCCCAGTCTCCCCCCACTCTCAAACTTTGCCTTGCCCAATCCCAGAATATGCCGCGCACAACCCCCAAGTCTTCCTGCCTGCAGTTCCCATCCGCAAAATACCCCTGCAGCGTCCAACCTCAGAACAGCCCTTCTGTTCCCAACCCCAAAATACTTCAGGCCCGTGCTGCAGTGCCCAATTGAGGGGTGCCTGAAGTGCCCAATCCCAAAATGGGTTTTGGGTTTGGGTTGTTCGAAGTAGACAATGATTCGAATGATGGGTGCTTTGCAAAACATCCAATCCCCAACTTCATTGTTGTCTGAATTGCTGTTAAAGACTTAGATTAAGATACCATTATAATAGGAAACAGGATGACATACTACATACCCAGATTAGGGTGACTTGAGTTAAGTTCCTTAGCAGCAACTCAGATTGTGGGATTGGTCATGCTGGGCAAGAAGACTAGGTTGGTGAAGCTTTCAAGCGTGACGCGGGCCCCAAGGCCTCTACATGGTAGTTTCCATGGATAGGAGGGCCCCAATTTTGACCCCAACATATTATACTCCTCATTATGGGGACCCCCAAAAGAGTTACGTCAAATTTCGGGAAACCTCCACATTATTTTCCCTGACGGTGGACCTGGGGACCTGGACAGGCCAGCCATCTGCTCGATCAACAACACTGAACTGGAGGGGCGCGCAGAGCTACCAGTTCGACCAGTTTGCACCTGGAATCCCGCGGACAGATGCATGAAAGCCACAGGGTGCTGCAAGCCATGTATCATCCGTCAGCTCCAAGTTTCCATTTGCTTCTGGATAATAACACGGTAGTTTCCAGATTGTTTTACGTTCCCCTGTATACCGTATACCTCCATTTCGGCCAGGCGGCTGACTCACCGCCCTGACACCAAATTTCAGGGTGTCTTCGGGTTACGCAAACAGACCACAAAATATTTCAATCCTTACTACGGGGACCCCCAAAAGGTACCCCTAATTTTTGGAAACCCTGAACCCTCAATAGTAGTTTTCATTTTCTTTTCCATGATCCCTGTATTATCCCTATTTGGGAAACTCCCAGCTCGCAGGAATCATGCCCAGATCCGCCTTCATGGCCAGCTGGTCCGGCACCCGGGGGCCGCTGAAGGCAACTCATAGGAGCTGGGTACTATCAAGTTGTTCAAGCAAAGGCCTTGACCTACGTAATTATGTATATACACGTTTCTATCAGCATATATATATATATCATATATATATATATAGAGTAGGCAGTAAGCAAAGGCCTTGAGAAGCTAATAATCCTAGCAGGGCAAGTTGATTTTGAGACAGCCTCGAGGTTACGCCTTTGATGACCAAACTGGAAACTGGGTTTGCGCACCTGGCTATGCTGGAACCGCTGTCGGGGGCCTACTCGAGAGCAGTGCTTTGCAGACACATCATCCAATCTACTCCGAGTAACTTCAGTTCGGGAAGAATGCTGAAGGAAATGTCAGCAGCTTTAAGTATGAATTTGGCACGTGTTTCTTGGATCAACTTCCACCTAGATTCGGCGATGTGCGCTTCGACTGGCCAGCCCCAACTCCGCGCGATGTATCCCAGAGGCTGGGAAAATCAGTTGAGGTCGCTTCAGATGGTAAAATTGGCACTGCTGCCCTGTCTATGCCCAGCTAGTAATGCTAAAATGTGAGAGGAAACTGTCATGCCTGTAGAAGCTGTCGTGCGCAGCCGCCATGTCCATATGCCTCTTCGTGACGCAACTGCACAGCAAAATCAGTCCTTTGATGTGTTGTTGCCGCCGGCACCTTGAATTCTTAAATGATCTATGCAGGCAACTTTCCTTGGCTGCTTTCCGCTGACACCCTGCGTCCAGCCGACTGTGCCAGATCCCAAGCAAAACCCTTTACCAAGCATTGTTGCCGTTTGCCATCCAGATGAGACCAAGGAAGGACTGTACCTACAACACGACGCTGGCCGCAAACTTAACGAGCGGCTCTCAGACTAAAATCTGCGCTCAAGGAGTTCGGGCTTTCGGGGGCTCGATCTGAAGGCCTGGCTCCTCCGGCTTAATCTTCTGCAATGCTCGCATCTAAGCACTTTTGATGCTCGTGACGTCCTGATGAAACAAGTGCTTTGAGATGTAGGTTCCCTTTGGCCTTAGGTTCCCTTTGACGGCGTCCCTACCCTAGCAGAGTGCCCAATCGACAACAACCAAGAGGGTCAGGCTCAAGCTTTGTGCTGTGGGATGGCCAGCTTGATGAAGACTGGTGGGATTTGGAGGAGCCGCAGTATGTACTACCTGATTGCACACACGCGTGCCCCGCCCCAGTTGGACAGCCCATTCCGTCCCTTGGAAAGCAAATGGTGCGCAATTCTTGCTGCAGCTTCCTTGCTTCAGTGGTGCAAGGCCTGGCTTCGTTTGGCAACCGGATTCCAAGGTGGTTGCATGCTGCTTGTGCAAAGAAACATCCACTTCCTACTGTGCTTATGGCACGTGTGACAAGCGCAGGAGTGGTTTTGCGACGTCGGCTACCGCAGCCCCGCGGAGGCCCGAACATTCTGAGTACATCCAAGTGCAACACTCGTGATGTGGGGCCGCAGATGTCCTGCAGACTAGTTGCGCAAGCGGATGGTTTGACGTAGCAAGGTAAATTGCACCACCAACATCGCCTGCGAATGGAAACTGGATTTCGGTGGCTGCGAAAAACTACAACCGTACCCTGCCTGCGCAAATGTGAAGCTACAGCGATCTGAGTCGAACTGGAGCAGTGCTGGATGTTGCTGAGCATTGCCCTGACTTTGAGGTGTGCGGACTTGAACATGACAAGCTGCATGGTGGCCGCATGTCTTGCATGGTCAATGGGGTGCCTTTGATTGAGTTGTTTGGCTTGGGAGCTGCCATGCACATTTTCGTAAAAGGATGGCGATGCCTGCATGGACATGGATTATGGGGAGACCTGCACGTTGAGCTGCAGAACGTCACGTGGTTGCTTTGGATTTCAGCTGTTGCACTTTGACTGTTCCAGGAAGGGTTCAAGCTGCCAGAGAATAGTACTAAGCCGATGCATTCAGGCCCTTTTTTGTGGGCATCAGCACGATCGCAGTTTGTCCAGCCGACAATATCGAAGCTGGGCTGATCATCTCATGAATGACCTTCTTTCAACTTTTCTGACTACAGTCTTGGTGGTTATGGTCTCAGGAGTTGGGACGAGAGCTCCAGTTCACCCTGCCCAGTTGTGAGGCTGCGGATCGTTTTCTGACAGCTTCCAGTCCTCTGCTCTGATTGTTGAAGGCAGTTTGAGGCCTTTGCGCGTACAGGAGGCGGCCGTCCACTTCACGCCGCCAAAGCCCCGCACGAGTCAGCACTTTGATGCCCACTCCTGTTCCGTTCTCGACGCCACAGAAGTTCAAATGGACCTTTCAGTTTGGTGCAGGGCACCAGAGCCCATTATCTGAAATGCTTGCAAGAGGTTGAGAAGCACAAGCTTGGGTTTCAACTGTGCAGGAAATGTCACATCTCAACTGACATACTCCTGTTTGTCCCCAGCATTCCCACAGAAGCTGTCTATCTCGTTGCAGAGCCCAAACTCGAAAAAACACTGTCGAGGCAATGCAGGTACGCCTGAGCAGGAAAGCTGCACCAGAGGCCACCAAAGCGCATCAACAGGACAGGAACGATGCCGACCTAAGTATGCATGAGCTGGTCGGTGCGATCAGCTCTGTGTGATGTGGCCCATGGTTGGATGCCACCTGAAGCCGCACAGTCGTACCAGTCCTGAATCAAAACACACTGGCATAGCAAGATCTACTGCCGGAGCTCATGCGCTCACTTGATCATTTTTAGTCCGCAGGTCCTTGTCAGGGTCTCCCTACTGGCAATGGAGAGGGTTTTGACTGCGGACAATTGGATCTAACAAAGCACAGAGAAGTAACACCAGAGCAGCAAGCTCCAATCTGTTAGCCATTGTTCAAGAGGGACACTTCCAACGGTCCAGCTGGAGGTTCTGGTGACTGGTGCCTGGTGCTAGTTAGTGGCTTGTAAACTGACAGCCCGTAACGAGGGCGGAAGGGTTGTGACTATAGAAATCTATGGAACTATTGACGCAGCTACGTCAGGACCGAGGACTCCCTATACCCTTGTTGCACCTCATTTGTGCGATCCCCTTTTTCAAATCCCCTTGGGCCGCCTTGTTGGCTGGCGGATTTACGGTATCCGGCCTTTCTCCCTTGTTGCTCTTCGTGTCATCATGTTCGTTTTGATTCTGACCAATGTTGCAGTTGCCTTTGATTCAACATTGTCCTTGCAGTTCTGTCCATAGCAAGACATGGTGGGCAGTTTTTTTCAGTTCCTGGGAGGTGACTTGCCCTGATCCAGACAATCCGCCAGCAGGATATCAGAGGCTTGGCCGAGTTGGTCGTTTCAGCAGTACCCTTGGCTAGCACTCATGCAGCCTTCGGAAATCCATGTTGCTGCCAACGGTAGCCATGAACATGAGTGTAGCCTTGCATAAGCAGCGATGACAGAAGTAGCAAGAAGTGCAGGAGTAGCTAGTCATAGCTTGGCATCTGCAGACCTAGGCCACCCCAAAAGGGTGGCATAGGGTGGCCTTGTGATTTTGGATAGTCATCTCAGGAAAGCTGGCGTGGAGTTCGGTGTGCGTTGCGGCTGCACAAAGCGAATGTGTTGTGTCACCCTCGTAGAGTACTGTCCAAGCCCATCCAAGGATTACAGTCTTCAGCAAGCCAAAAGGCTCAAGCATGCTTAAGCATGACATCACCCGCGTTTGACTCATGACTGGCGTTAAATCAAAAGCTGACCAGGATTGTGAGAGAACCGAACCCAATTCCACCTTGCAGCTTCCATGCACTCTCATCAGAGAACATCTGCAACAAACAAGGTGGGAGTGTGCTGCGGGCTATGCAGGGACCGCGGTAAAGAGCTGTCAAACCTCGTCGTGCCTCTGCAGCAGGTTATTAGGCTTTCAGACTTGTTTCCCTCAAAATGCTGAATTCGCTACGTAGAGATAAAGGCTTCTCACGCGCGATATTATATTGGTTTGCTCAAGTGAGCTTGGATTAAAACCAGGGTCCTTAGGCTTTATGTAGAACTGACACAAGTTATCGGTAATCTGCCAGATCATGGAAACCAAAGGGTAGAACACGAGAAAGTAGTGATTTGTGTTATTTGATGGGAAACGATAAGAGCCAAAACAACTCCATAAGATCTTAAAAAGAACCCGTATTTGTTTTTCTCAGTTGGGCTTTTTTGTTGTTGCCAGGCAGGTCAGTAAGCAAGTGAACCCCGTTCCCCAGCCCCTTCCCTGCCCCAACAGCTGAAAATGGACACGCCCACCGCCCAGCGGAAAAAGCGCACACACGCCTCGGTCACAACTGTAAAAAAAGGCTCCCCGCCCCAACAGGAACCCTTGCCCCAAACAGCAAGATACACCCCCCCCCCCCCGGGCACCTCTAACAGGAAAAACACGCGCCTGCCCTTTCAAGTCAATTGGCAGTATTCGATTCTCCACACATGTCATGGTACTGAACCTTGGACACTGATGTTATTTCGGTTAAAGATCTGAAAGAGCTGCACTGGATGCGGTTATAAGTTCCTAAGGTGGACCTGACACTAAAGTCCTTGCCAATTCCGCCAGGTGTGGCTGAGAAACACGGTCTCCCGCAGTAGTTAGGCAGAGAAGCACAGATGTGGCAGAGACCCACGTCGATTTGTATACCGTAGTTAAACTGTTCCCAGCTCTGGCGTCCTTTTGGAGTTACACTATACCTTCAGCCATGTCTACTCAAATTGTGCCCTGGCGGACGTTCAAGTAGAATGACCCTGTCGCATGGAGCGTCTTTGCATTTTTGCTGAGAACCGTTGTTGCGTGTAACGTGTCATCACAATTTCGCTCTCCCAAGCTTAACATTAACCTATGAACTCTCGTGTTCGTCCAGTCTTTACAAAAGGTGGGGTTGTGCGGCCTCCGATCTAAAAGAAAGCGCAAATCCAATCAAAACTTTCAAAGCCTACGCATACACACATCTTCGTCCATGTCTTGCCAGTTGAATGGGAGTCCCCAAATCTCGCTTTTGTAAGTAGATCCCACAATTTCTAGGCAGTAAACATGTTTGTGAGACCCAGCCACGGGCCTGCATGTTCCATCTCCCTTCATGATTTGCAAATGGGGTGACCCCCAACCCCAGCGTTTGTTGTAAACACCAAGCAGTATGGCAGCGCATCCCATCAAGATCTACCAAAAGCGTTCACGTTGGCATCTTCATCCACGATTTGCAAATCGGCGTCCCCTCCCCAGCCAGTAGCAAGCGCATTTCAAACATCATCAGGACAACCCTTGTTATAGTTCATCTCTGTTCCGCAAATTGGGGTATGCTGCCCCGCCTGGCCTTTGGGGAGCAGACAACAACGCTTGCACATCCCATCACAAACCTACCAAAAACCAACGTGTTCTAATCTTCATCCATATCTTCATGACAATTTTGAAAAATATTAAAAGGCCAATAAAAGGCATCAATCCTCCACAATAACAGCCAGCCCCAGCCAATTCAAATCGCGCCTCCGCAGCAAAAGCCACTCCTCCAATCCTAGCATGCGTATGACAATTAGGCATCAGAGAGGGCGGATCGGATCGCGTGTTTTTTGACCTTGGGGGGGCTCAGGCATTTTTCGTTTAGGGGCATGGGGCCGCGATTTTATGCTTTTGCTGTTCGGGGGCAGGTGGGGGGCATGCTATTTTGTTGCTGAGTGGACGGGGTGGATCGGTGGGGGGGGGCGGGGGATGGGGTGAAGCGTTTTTTCCACCGACGGCCAACACCCCCCCTCCCCCCTTGCACCCCAACAGCAAAAAACGCCTCCTCCCCAACCCAAAGAAAAAATTAAACATGTTACCGTCCCAGCAGCAAAAAAAGATCAAACGACAAACGAAAGCACTCTAACTCTTACCAATTGGATATAGGATATAAGACTTGCCTTTAGTTTTTTTGTGCCGCTCAAGCGGCTCCGAACATCGCTGGGACTCACGCTGGCCATGCCTGGGAAACCGCGACAATGACAACCAAACCTCTGACTCTGCCGACTTTCAAAGTGCAGGTATGACGATGGTTGCTTAACGACCGCTGTGCTCAGTGGTTGCTTGCTAATCGTACCGTGCGCCGGCCTCAGCTGCCCGTGTCAGGGTAGAAGCACATTGCACTGCTAGCTACAGAAGTCAGATGTATTGCTAGACGCACGGCAAGCATCACTTCGTTGATCCAAGAGTTCAACATTTATTCTTGATAGCAGCTGCAATTGTAGCAGCAAGCAAGCTCAGGCAAAGCTCCAGACCCTAGGACCCAGCCGCCGTGACACTTGGATTGAGACATAGTTTCTGCAAAAAAGGGGCGTGTCTGACTAAGCTATTGCAAGTCTTTTAGTTTGCAGTGCCGGAGGCTTCTATGACACCTCTATGTGTCAATCAATTCCATCCGGCAGCAGCTGCGTCTTGCCGAAAATAGCCTATCAGCACAGGGCCTTACCGGGATGGATGCCATCCACAACTTCCGACATTCTTGAGGTTAGCTGCTACACGTAATGTTTTCCTGCCCACTATCTTTTAAAGATTTCCGGCACCACCCAAGTGAAGGTGGCACATGCCAAGTGGGGTCGCCTGAGCTTAGGCTCCATCACTTGTCTGGCACCATATGCTGGTGGTGTGGGGAGAGGAAGCTGCCCCGACACTTGGCTGCCCGAGTACACCACGTTGGAACATTTTGTCTGCATTGGCTGTCTTACGCTTGCCACGACTGCGATGGGTTGCAAGTGGGGCTGGTAAGTAATAGCCATCTATAGCCTTATATCAATATTACATGATATTACTATTATTAACCTTGTTAGCCAATTGGTAATCGTGTCAAGGCTGAGGTCCTTGTTTCTTTAACCCACATCTGCTCCTTCATTCAAGATTGCATCTTAGCTCGCCGAGGTGAACAACACGAATCCTCATAGGTGCCTCGGCAGGTCACCACAGACGGCTCAGAAGCCCAAAAGCCTGGATGTCTTCAAGTCAAGTTCGGGTTGCCAAGGCCCTTGACTTATGAATGGCCACTCTGCTCGCTGGCAGCTTGCCTGCATGTGGTGTGGCCACTGCATCGCCTTGCAACAACCTTGAACACTGGATCAAGCTCTGGAGCTGCATGTGCTAAGGACCCCTGTCCAGATCCAGATCCCATTCCGCTAGGCGGCTTGGTCTTTAACTATGCTGTCTGCAGCAGCCATGGTCCACTGAACCGCAGTATGCCTGGTCGCTTCCTGGTGAAGTTGCCAGCCTGCCAGCTTGCTAAGGCTATGTGAAAGCCACAGGCAGCTCAGCGACAAATTCATCCAGCATAGAGCTCTTGGGTTGGACCTGGCAGCAGTGGTGACTCATTTATCCCGCTAACGTTTGGCAGCCATGCTTATCCGAGATGGCTCATTTGAAGACGGGATGCGTTAACTCGGTTTTACCTCACGTGTCTTGCGTAACTGGAGGTGGCAACCTTTCCTGGCAATGCGCTGCCACCTGGATCAATCATGCCTCGACAAGTTGCAAGTTGTCAGTAGTGAATGATGCGGGGATGGATGCTGCAACTGTTGCCAAGACTCGAGAGGTTGAGCCCAGCGGACGAAGGTTTTTGCACGTCCTGCGCTGTCTCATGTGAAGCATAGAAAGGTGCATGTGCACCCAAGGATGACCATGTTGGCATCGCAGAGATCTCCTGCAAGCTGATTGCAACCAGCTTCTCAGCAATCTGCAGCTGATAAGGTGTATAAAGGCTCAAAAACAACAGAAGGAACAGATGTTCACGTTAGAGTTGATAACGTACACGTACAAGGTTGTTGTTCCTCGGCCATCTGTCGCGAAGACTTTGGCCTGCCATTGTGGCATGGTTTTAGATTGCAGAATGCCATGCTTACGTGGCGCTGCAGGTGCTGCAACGCTGCCAGACCCAACATCAGGACCGACTTCATGCTTCTCCACTTCTGGAAGCGTTTAAATGATCTCCTCTGTCACGGTGTGCTTCTGATGGAACGTCTTTCATGGGAAATTTATGCCTTCGATTTTTTTGTCAAACTGTGCAGGAAACGTAGCTTAGGGGGACGCGCTTGAATTTGAGACATCAACACTTATTACATGAGCAGATCTACTCATGTACTTACATATTCTCCCAAGGGTAGGCTGACTTACTTGCGCATACTCTTGGTGTTTGCAGAAACCCTGCCTACCCCTTCTGTAGTTTTCATTCCTTTGCAGGGGGATGATACGACTCACATCGTTAAGGTGGTTGCATCAAGCCTTTCTAGTGATCACGGTGCATGGTGGTTTTCTTTCGCCTCGGCTTGCCCCTTTCGTGTTCAACCCATAGTATAGTGACTATAGTGAGGAGTGGTGAACTGTAGCGTCGCGACTCGGCTCACTGGGTGCATTGGCAAGGCCTGGACTGCTCCTGCCCTCAGAGAGAGCATCTGTGCAGGATATGCAGATTCTGATAACTGGACAGGTGCCCTGCATCCCCTTGCCCCTTGACGCCTGCATGCTCGACTCCTCCAACTGCAGTGGTGGCATACCAGTGGCTTACCCGCAGCCTGCAGACCTTCTAAGTTCAATGCTTGATAACGGGAAAGCTCTGAGGTTCTTCGCTTTGCTTTTTTGCCCCAGCATGTGGCGAGGTCAGAGGGCTCTTGAACTTGGGTTGTTTTGGGACCCAAGGGCCAGAGGTTCATGCTTCGAGCCTGGATGGTAGATGGGGCTTTTGGGATACAGAGGTCTTGCGCCCAAGTTCTTTGCCCGTGGAACGTTGGAGATAGAGCATGCGATTCATTCTTAAGCAATGATAGATACTGAGCTGTCGGAACCTGGAGCTCATTTCTGAAGCTTTGTAGCTTCAGGCTGGTGACTCATGTGACGTTCACTGCAAGTTCCCCTACGCTGGAACGTCGGGCGAGGCGCTGCGGCCGAGCACCACATTGCATCAACACACACGGTTGAACGCAACACGTTTTCAGCAAACAGCTCAAACACTTTGCACTGAACCGAGCTTTTTCACAAGTGGCTTGTTCTCTGCCTGAGCTGCTAGAGTGTGGTTCGTCTAAGTCCAGTCTTCTACGGAAAGCTCTAGCGTCCAAGTTGATTTTCTGAATGGAGTGTTGTGGAGAGTTCTGCAGGCAAGCTGCCCGTCCGTGAACAGTCATCCCAATACACTTCCGACGCTTCTGCCGCCCACCTGTTCTGTGGACGCTTGGATCAATTTTGTGTGAAGCTCTCTTTTCGATGACACTTGCGTGGGCGTTTTGGCTCATATTGGCTCAGCATTATGGAATCGATGTAGACCTGTGCAGTGCCTGTCTTGGTGCAGCATGGGTTTGGAGCCAGTTGCGACCTCAAGCCAAAGAGTGCTTGTTCCTGCACATTACGGAAACTACCTCGAGTGGCTCCAGAGGGTGCACCTATCCAACCAGACCGTGTGACACGCGATCGACATGTGAAGAAGCTGAAGCGTTTCCTGGCCAAAGTGCACAAGTATCCGAAGCTTGGCCTAGCTTACTCTGTGTGATGCTAGCCATACTGGCATAAACCAAAGCTGTTCTGAAATGGGTACACTTGTCCACGGGCGTCTTCGAGAAATCAGTGGAGGACGAAAAGATGGCTTTCACGGAATTGTCGTTGACGAAGACCGAGCGACTCAACTCCGACAGTAGGGTTCCTGGCCTCAAGCAGCGTGATCAATAGATATTGCATGCCTTCCCGCTGCACCCGTTTGAGGTTGCAGCGCTTGCATCAAAGGAGTCGGTGTCCATCTCGAAGAGGCTAAGCAAAACATTGTGAACCTTTGTCTCGGAAATGGAGCGTTGCAGCTAGGCTTCTTTGATAAGCCGTTGTGAGCAATTCAAGCTTTGTCCGCTGTAAGCTCAGTGTTATCAGTTCCGTGTATGTCCAAGATCTGCACAGGCTTTTAATGAACGGATTCTTGGCCGGTCGCACGCTGTTTGCAATTCTCACTCACTTGCTGCAGACCCCATGCTCCCCCCTGCGCTCACTGGCGCTTACTACGGCAGGGCATGGGCGCACCCTTGGATCTCTCCAGCTAGCTTCGGAAGGCCTGCCATCATCATGTGATGGAGACATTGGCTCCAGCGCTTCCTGGATCCCGGATGTTACTCATTGGGGTTCAGAGGTCCTATCTGCTTTCTTTCAGTTTTTTTTTCCGGATCGCTTTCTAAACCCAAGACGGCAGATCTCTCCTAAGATGCCTGGACCTAACAGGGCGTGAGTTCATAGGTTCAGGCCAGCTGGTTGAGGACTCCTGCCTAGACTAGACTCACTGTGAAATCTTATGCCAAAACAGTCTTATTTGGGCAGGTCATAGTGGCTACCAAAAAAGATGCGAGGCAAATTCTGTGAGCTCTACATGCCGCAGCTCTTGTCCTTGCCTTGCCAATTCCCTCAATGGCCCGCCAATTCCCTCGAAGGGATGTATTTTGGCCTTCTTGCACTTCAACGCCACCACTTAAGCTTACTGATTTTGGCTCGTGAAGGGCGTTCAGCATGCCTCCGCCTGCAAGCCATCAACTTGCTTCCCATACCGCCTGTCTCAGCACTTTCCTACGCTTTGAGAAGGCTCTCAATGATATGCAGCAACAGGGGTATCGGGACAGCAATGGTCGCAGGGTCGGGTCTAGATTCGATTACCAGTAGCGTAGTCTTGTTTGTAATTTGACAGGAGGCCTGAGAAGGTCATTCTTGGCGTTTTCGCTTGATTGTTGGACCCAAGTTCCTTTCAACAACAGTCCGCAAACCCACTCACTGAGCTCGACAGCTGTAACGCACGTTGACTACCTCAACCTTGAAGCTAGAAAAGTCATTCAAGCATTGAGACAGTGAACTGAGATGGCTTTTTTCCAGGAGGACTTGTGCTCGATCTGCGTGTGGTGTCTCCGTGAGCGCAAGGTGTTGTGAAAATGCATGCGCCATGGTGCTGTAAGGGGCAGTGGGCTGACGGGCCGGGTTCCGGTTGAAGCGCGATTTTGGAGACACCACACGGTACTACAGAGTGTTCATTTCATTTTGCTGGATGTTGGGCAGCCGGCGCAGCGTGGCGAGAATCAGCTGGGTTTGCTGAAGTCGGATGTTGGAGGAAGGCATGAAATGCACATATTGCTTGCAACACCAAGGGTGCCGGCGGATCTTTTGTATCAGCTGCTCAGCAAAAACGTTTTGCTCCCGAAACCAAATCTTGGTTGTCGTGTGGAGTGGTAGCTATACCTTGTTGACCCAGCTGCCAGCTCTGCTTTCAATGCTTCCAGCAGGCCCTGGCTTTTCTTTGATGAGAATCCGGCACGCTGGAAACCTTCCAGTGGGTGATGCTTAGGCTTAGGCTTACATGTGCCCGTGGGGCCGGCTGCTGAGCAGAAGGTCTGCCTGCGTTCAAGCTTTAGCAGGGTTGCACTGCACCAACACCAACTGACAAGTTTTCGTTTTCGCTGACCTGAAACCAGGTCACAAGGAGATTTCCCGCCTTGTGCCTCCGGGCCGGCGTCGCAAATACTGATATGCTGTTTCCATCGCATATGAATGCATCCTTTGACCCCGAGCCGGCGCGAGCCAAGCAACTCATTTCAAGGACAAGATTCGAGCACACGTCTGTGTTGGTTTCCGTCTTTAAATACTCCATGCTACTGATGTCTGCGAGTGCCCTGCTGGCACACTTGGACGGGACCAAATCCTGGCCTGCAGTGATGAAGGTCTAAAGCCTCCATTGCTGGTCCGCGCGGAAAAAGGTGCTTTCAATCTGAGATGTTACACCAATAACATAGCAGTCTATGGGGATAACAGTTTCGTCAAACAAGCGGCAAGGTTGTGGGCAGATGCGGGCAGGAAGCCCGCTCAAAAACGCATTGGGGCACATGAAATGGATTGAGAGATACCCTGAGACATCCTGAGGATTTTGCGGCATTGGGTTAAAGCTTCAGTTGCATTTGATCCTGACGAAAGACCACCGGGTCAGACTGATTCCTTAAGCGCAGCGACTGTTCGGTGTGTGGTGGAGTCGCGTTGCGAGAATTTTCAAACTTGAAAAGGCTGTCCTGCGTCTCCCCTCAGCGGCCCTCGAAGCAAAGGATGATGTCAATTACTTCTGAAAGGCTGTGCGCTCATGTGAGTAGTATTTTGTTTGGGGATACTATGGTACCCAATATAGAGTAAGATTCCATCCTCCTTTTGGGGTATAGTATTTTAAATAAGGAATAGAATCTCACAGAAAAGGACGATGTGGGGCCCCCATTTTGCGTAGGTGGGATTTTTTATGTTTTTAGACGTTGCAATGCATCCTGATAGGTTCCTAGCAATTAGTACGATGAGGAGAGGGGCATAAGGAGGCTCATGAGGTTGAGGAAGGGCATGGCAATCAGGAGTTTCCTGATAGGGGAGGAGAAGGGGTGAGGCAGGCAAAGTAAAGGAAGAAGCAAACAGGACACTGGGGCTGGGGAGGCGGGTCCAAAAAGAAAAAGAAGAAAAAACAGAGGGGTGGCCTCTGGAGCCACCCTTTTGTTTTTT
>CAJNIZ010005199.1:1559-19901 GCA_905231905.1 Symbiodinium pilosum
CTTATAGTCCTATTATATTCCTACTATATTCTTGGGGTTCCCTGTTTGGGGTTCCCATTAGAGTCCCTTTAGGGAGAAGCATGACAGGGATACGCTGAAAACTATGCCCTAAACACTAAATGGTAGTTTCCATTTTCTTTTCCATTATCCCAATATTACCCTAATATAACCCCCATGCCTTCCTGTCTCCCTTTGGCCTTTCTCTGCGGAGCTGGTGGGATCTCCAGCCAATGCGCGCTTCATTATCAGGGCTGCGCGCACGCCCTGCCAGGCAATAGAACACTTGAGAGTCCTGACTTACAAGGGCAGGGATCACGAAACTTGGTCAGATCCGGGAAATGGAGGGAAGAGACGAGCTACAGTCAACATGTCGTGGGATCCTATTCGGGAATATATCAGGGACCATGCTAAACTACTAGAGGGACCCCTGTCCACCCTATGCTGCTTTGGTAAGATATATGCAATAGCTGAGATGCGGTTGCCAACTGCTCAGCCCATCTGCAAGGCCTTGCGCATGGACTCAAAGGCACTTTGGACCTTCTGGCCAGCCTGGCGGGAACTGGAATGCCACTTTTCCATATTGTGTGTATATGGCAGATCACTAATGCTGCAACTTCCCACAGACCCTTAATGTCATGCCAGCCCAACCGTCTGAGGTTCTTCGTCTTCATTCCTGGCTGAGGGGGGGCAACCAGGTTCTGTCGTGTAATTCAAGGCTCCTCATTAGCCGGAACCAACTATTTAAGATCGGTTGAAGACTGATGCCCTGCGAGCCAGACCAGGACCAGACTTCCAAAACTGGGCTTCGCACAGAATCTGATGACATATGAGACCTCCTAATACTTCCTAAACTCGTTGAGGGCCTGATCCGATCCAGGCTCTTCCGCGCTCGGGCATAAGCCGAGCGTCGGAAGCGGTAGTTGCCTCTGAAACCGCAACTCTTGTACGGACAAGCTGAAGCACCGACCGCATCAGCAAACACGCACAACAAAGAGCACCTTCATCTTCTTTACGACGAACCGGTGATGGAGGTGGCGCCTTCACAATACATCGAACTGAGCACCATGCGTCAGCACAGCCCCGTTCCAAAGCCTGAGCTTTCTTCCTTGCCACCATCCAGCACACCGCTAGGACAGTCTCAGGGTCGCCATGCTAGGCTGCCAGCGAGTCGGAAACATGTTAGCTCATGGGTTCACTTGCAGGCTGGGTTTGGCTTTGTGCTTGGCATCGGACCTGGTAGCAAGTTAATCTGAAACTTTAAGGGCCCTGGTCCATGTCGAAGCATAGGCTTGAGCCAGGGCAGCGGGGCATGTCACTTCTTTTGCCACAACTTCACACCAGGATGAGCATCACAAGAAGCCCTTATACCCTTGCTTCAAGCTCCTAGAGGCAGCTGGCCTTCGGTAGCACATCGGACCTTGCTCAGTCAGTGTCATTAAACGTCTTGCACATGTATATAGATATGTGATATCTGTATCTGTATACACATACAAAGCCAGAACTGGAGAAAAGGCAGACCTGCCCGAACTGCAATACAGCGCTTTGCAGGATTGTCTGGTGCGTTGACAACCTTTGCGAAAACACTTTGTCGCCAACTGCAACTTCCTGCTGAAGCTGTAGCAGGCAATTTTTGTCCGCGACTCATAAAGTTTCACCTAGACCTTCAGACTCTACACCCAGAAGAAGCTGATATTTCCTAGGTCAACTTCATTTTACCAGACCCTGGTACAAAGGCAACATGGGACAGCAGCCGAGCAGGCAAAGCATCTGGACACCCAGGTAAACAGGTTTTGAAGCCAAGAGGGACTCTGAAGACTATCACATACTTTCACTCACGGCATGGCAGAGTTCAGTGCTGCCATACTGCATCAACACCCCGGGGCAAAGCCAGAACTGTCTGGAATTTACAATTGGTGTGCGTCGTTCACGTCGATTTCTCGCCTGCACGCGCACATGCCAATGCAAATGGCTCCTACACTGAGCATCAGGCTCTTGGATGTCCTGGACAGGCCTGGTCTTGGCGGTACGGGCCCTTCTCTCTTGTCATTCATTCAACAAACGCACCTGCAGAACAACTTGGGTTAGACACTGGCTTTATGCCAACCTCAGAATCGCGTCCAAATCCCATTTGCAGCACTGTTCCTAGGATGAAATTGCCAGTGCACCTTTTTTGGGGGGGCGCCTGAGTCTCGTTTAGTGAAGATATGGCTCGAGCCTCGTAATCAGCTGTGGCAGGCGCCGCAAGTCTCTGGGCCAGCCACGGAAGGCAGGCCTCCAAGCAGTGTGGATACCTGTCTGCCTTGTTGCTAACCTGAGGTTTGTAATGCTTGTATTCAGCAGAGCTTGGTGCATCTTATGCATCACACGCCATTTCCCACCCAGGGACACAAGGCGCGGTAAAGGCGTCGCAGCGCCTTAAGCCTCAGGCCTTCAGCTTCGGCCACACTACGGGGACAGCTTTGCCTTGAGGCTTCACAGCTTGACGGTCAGCCCAGGGGCCTGAACCCTGAACGCGCCAAAAGCGCATCCGGCGTCAGCTGCAACATGTGCATTACCAGGGACTATATCAGTCGCGAAACTAAAGAATCGATCTCTTCTTCCCAAGAACGATTCTTGCAGGCACCGCTGGGAACCGATGGCAGCCATTGCGTGAAGCTGAAAATACGGATATCACGAATATCACGATCCTTTGACTTCTTTCCACAGAAACATCTAAGCTCCGTACAAACCATGACAAACATTGACAAACCACACATACGCATCATGCATTGCTGCTGTTCTGTTTCTTCGCACAAATACTGTAGGCCCTCCCTTGCAGCAGTAATAATAAAAGTGGGGGTGGCGGTAGCACTTGTAGCAGCTGCTGCCGTTGCTGCTGCTGTTGTCGTACTCAAAGAAGAATCAAAGAAAGACTGTACTAGAGGTACCACAGTGCTAAGTACTCCATTTCTACAACAACGATTGCGTAATAGTGGTCGTATAGTACGGGCAGTCTCTGGCAATTCGGGCATTCGAATGACGCAGCATCCATTTTCAATCAAAGGCACCTTTACGGCAGAAAACATTATTGCATTCGAAACCGGCGTTCAGCCAAGCAGGAGAAAAAAGAAGGACATGCTGCCACCGGTCATGGATTTCCCGCTTCCCATCACGACCCGGAGGTCAAATGTTGTCTCACGAGGTAGTCCGAGGCTCCTGCAGAATCAACCGATCCATTCCTCCATCCCCTACTGACCACCATAAGTGGTGTATCAAATGCTTCACACAAAGCTCACTGCTCTCTTTCACTCAGACTCGCCCACCTGCCGCGCAACTTCCGCTTCAACTGAATAGGATTGTGAGCTATGGCGTCCTCTATTGGGCTGTCCCAAATGCACCCAAGCTTAACGCCGCACCGCAAGAGTCCTCCTCGCGTTGCCCAGCCACAACAACGACCTGCTTCGACATCAGGCCAGGTCAGTAGCATGCGAACTGCCTTTGGATTCCTTACAGTCAGCGAGATGGCCTCAAGCTCTGATTCGGATGCAGAGCTGTGTGGAGACAAGAAAGCAGCCTGGCATAACAAGTTTGTGCTAAAACATTTGCACATGAAGCACAGCCAGCTACCTGGGCAGGCCAGCAACAGATCTGTTCAAAGAGCACATGGCTGTAAGTGGCACTGTAAAGAGCTTCGTCCAGTCCTCTCCATCCGTCGACTTCTTGGTCCCTCTGTCTTTGCAGCAAAGCTTTCCGGCAATCAGACCTCTCGGCTCAAACGGCTAGGCATGTGGATGAGAAAAGCACTTTATGGCCCACATAACTGGAGCATTGAACGGGTCTGCTTGCAGCTGAGCTTCCGATGAGGGAAGCCGCCATGCTGCTATTTACGCCAGCAGCAACCCGCAGCTGCAGGTCGCGTCCCTCTGGAGATTGTGTGTGCGTGTGTCTTTCACGGAGAACTAAGTTCAGGGATTCCACACAAATGCCATGATGTCTCCAAGGCACTAGGTGCTCCTCTGCTGATGCTGGCCGCAAAGCCAGGAAGGAGCTAAAGTCATGCCTCAGAGAAAATTTGCGTTGCAACGAAGTTCGCATGGCATCCGCGCTTGAAATAGTTATGCTCGGGGGGAAACGCCGTCGCAGGCGCCGTGAGGCCGTGAGCTGCAACTGCAGGGCAGGCAGCCGCACACTCAAGAATCTCAAATTGGACAGAAGAACTAAGGATGACGAGCTTGCCAAGTAAACCCCGAGGCGCAGCACTGAGAGAACGCAAAGGCAACATGGCACGGCTCTTACGGGATGCACGCAAGCATGCCTAAGCCATCTTAAGAACAGACTCACAAAGCTTGAACACACCGTACTCCAGACTCCCGCCATGTGCATCGCCAAGGCCAGAATCATGGTCAGAAAAAAAAGCCAGAAGCGAGTTGGGCAAGAAGCTGATTGCACCTGGAGCGCCACTGGCATTTAGGGTTAACAAATCAACTGTAGCAGACGGGGATCTGAATTTGGGAGCTATCGTGTACAAATCAATCACGTATGGAAATCCAATACTTGAGTGGTCCTTGAGGCAAGCACCGCAAGAGCATTCCAGGTCGGCAATCTCTGCCGGCATGGCTGCTCACCGAGCTAAAGAAACCCAAAATTTCAGTTCAGACAGCTGTGGAAGATACCGTCACCTTTTTCAGGCTCCTGAAACTCTGAAAATATCATGTCGATACGACGCTTCTTTGAAGCTGTTGTCTCTCCCTAATGGCGTAGCAGACATCAAGGAGAAGCATTGGCTCTGCAGAATACCATGATGATGCAGGAGCTGTCATGTTTATAAGAACTAGATTGGCCTGAGCCCCGTTTTTTGTTGCCAGGCTGGCAGCCACTGGCACTTGAAGCTTGAACATTGCGGGTTCGCACAAAGTTTTCAGCTCGACCACGCTGTGGCCTCAAAATCACCCTAACCTAACCTTCCCTGGTTCATTGACCCTGGGAATCACAGCTGCATCCTACAAAGCACGACATGACCCAGCCAGCAGCCCGCTGCTTCTCACAATGCTGCACAAGGTGCACTCTCACCCTCAACATCAGGCAAAGGTAGTTGGTAAGGAAATATTCAAGCGCATACTGGTGTAACCGCACAGGGGCAAGAATTCTTCTCATATTCCGCTCATGCAAGCTTCTACACCGCCACGACACGAAAGATGAGTCCGGGATGTGTGGAGAGGAGCCCTTACCAACAAGCCACCCCGTATCATAGGATTTCAGAAACTAAATCCTGTAGCACGGCAACCTAACATTCCAGCCTTGAACTCTAAATTCTGAACACTGGGACTTAGAAACAAGTTCCTTCATTATGGCAAGTGGAAGTTGGCCTGCCAGGTGGAAGGCGGCTGCCTCGAAGAGCTGCGGCCAGCTCGGACAAGGCCTGCCATCAAAACCGCCAAAACTGTCTCAAAGGAGTCCCATACTTGCAACTATTCCTCTACAACACCCTTACCCCCACCGCAATTCTCAAAGTCACCGTCATCGTCATAATAATCATCGCAACCGTCGTCATAACCACAGTCATGGTAGCGACACTCGTCGTCATACTACTAGGAGTAGCAGGAGCAGCACCAGGAGTAAGTGGAATTGTAGCAGTAGCAGTCGTAGGAGGAGGAGGAGGAGCAAGAAGGGCTGTGGCAGGAGCAGGAAGAGGAAGAGCATCATGAGACATTGCCTTTAGTACATGATTATGAGTTTTGTACTGCTCATGCCAAACACAGCCTCGGTCCGCAGCTTGGCTAGCCCAGCATAGAGCACATCCAGCCAAGGCCCCACATGAGGGTCCTCGCAAATTCTGAGGATCAGGGTTGAGAGCTTCGGGACATCAAAAAATGCCTGCCAACTCATCATAGGCAGCCTACCTGCGATTGCACTTTGGGCGGATGGCGTGACTCGACCTTGGCCGCTTGCAGAAGTCCAAGACGCTGGGAGAAAGCAGCAACTAAAAGTGGACCAAGCAGTATCAATTCAAACATAATCACGGAAGCATGCAACAGCCAAAAACTAAGCCGAAGCCGAAGCCGAGCTTGTGGCATCGACAATCAACCAATACAGGTCTCGCCTCAAAGATTTCCAGCTTCTGGGTATCGCTACACAGGCTGATGGGCACATGACATATGTCATTCCAGCCGTGCCTGAGCTGCAGCTTTGCTTGGACCGCTCTTGTCGCCAAAGCCCGCCTTTGGCTCGAAAAGTGAAGCATGTGAAGGAAACGCAACAAGCAAAAAGTGAGCGAGTCAAACCTTTTCCTGCCTCAGCTTGCAACCCTGCCATAGCGCTGCCGCCCGGCTTTGAGGCTCAGCACCTGAAAAAACAAGCGCCTCTGACACACACGAGGGCCCACAACCTGCTTCAATAAGGCCGGATCATGACAAGTTCTCCACAAGCTGCTCCGTCAGCGCCAGTCCACAATTGATGCCACCTACGGCAAGATCGGAAAGACTGGTGATGCTTCAGGCAAGGGAAACGGTCAGGCTTGACATGCAGAACAACTGCCTGTCGCCAGCTCTGAAGGACTCGTCGGCGACCTTCCAGAGTCATCTAAAGCCCCTGGCTTCCCAAAGAAGACCATGAGAAAAAAACTCGCCTTGCAACCTCGGACGGTAATTTCATCCCGGAATGCGGCCGTGCCTTCCAAGCTCAGGAGCCTTAAAGTGCAAATTTCGGTTTAATGGTCTCATCCCTGAAGCTGAAAGCAGAGATTTTGAAGCCGACTGTGGTGAAGTCTTCAAAAGCCCCACAGACAATTTGCGGCTGGCTGAAGCTTGGCAGGTGCCTTCTGTCTCGATCTCCAAGCTCTCTGGATCCTTTCACAGCTGCCTTGCAGAATTGAAACTCCAACAACTCCAACAACAGAAATCGAGTTCATCAAGAGTACCCCTCAGGGGGTGAGCGATCAAGAAAAAATTTGAAGCATCAAAAAAAAATCGCCCAGCGCATCAAAAACCACGTTTTAAGCATAAAAAACTTTTGTATGAAATCTAATAGGGACTAGGACAAAGGGCAAGCATCAAAAAAAAAAATGTTGTAGTAGTAGTAATAATAGTAGCAGTAGTAGTAGTAGTAGTAGTAGTAGGTATGAGGTAGAGCTGGCCTCAAACGTGAATAGTAGTAGTAGTAGTAGTAGTAGCAGTAGTAGTAGTAGTAGTAGCAGTAGTAGTAAGTAGTGGTGGTAATAGCAGTAGTAGTAGCAGCAATAGTAGTAGTAGAAGTAGTAGTAATAGTAGCAGTAATAGTAACAGCCACTGTAGGAGTAGAAATGGTTAATGAAAAATTAGGAAAAACGTGTAAACTATGAAACAGCTGGAAAGATGAGCACATGACGAAAAATCGGGAAAATCAGCAAATAATCAAAATTAAACATCATGAAAATAATGAAGTGAACAAAGTTCATGGAAAATGACAATTTATGAAACATGAAAAGTCATGAGAAATGATGGAGGAGAAAGATACATGAGAAACGTGTTGATAATGATGAGAAAAACATGGAAATAATGATAGATATCCAATTTCTGAAACATGAAGAAAATGAAAATCAGTAAAAATCATGCAAAACATCAAAAATGATGGAAGTAATGCACAACAAGAAAAATCATGACAACAATGAACTATGACAAGTATGACAAGTATGAAAATGAAAAATAATGAGAAATGATAGAAAATGATGAATGAGGAAACATGGTAAAAAGATGAGAAAATCATGGGAATAATGATGAAGGATGAGAAATGGTCCATGGTAACGGTAACACATGATGGAACATCATGAGAATCATGAAAAAGCGTGAAAATCATGAAAAACAATGAAAAATGACAAAAAATTGTGGGAAAAGATGAAAATGGCAAGAAATGTGGAAAATAATGAAATAACGAACAGACAAAAAGGAAACTGATGAAAAGTCATGTTGAAAAAGGGGAATATGATGGCAAACGCTCGCGTGAATGTGCTTTGTAAAATGACAGCGGGGGGTTTGGGGGGCCGCAGCCACCCCCCCAATCGCAAAACCTGGACAAAGATTAGGATACAGTATGCGCCTTCTACTGCCACGTTAATTTGGCAATGTGATGTGATTAATGTTATGAGATCAACAGAGATGGGCATGACGAAGATGTATGAAACTCAATGAAACGTGATGAAAAATAATGAAAATCATGGAAAATGGTTCAAGATTCTGAGAAACGATGAAACATGACGGAAACTTGTAGAAACGCATGAAAATCCTGAAAGTTGACAAAACGTGAAAATAGTGTGAAATTATCACAATGATAACCTGAAAGATGACAACAGAAAAATAATGGCATATCACGCAAAACCCTGAAACACTATGAAAAAGTAACGAAATATCATGAACATGAAGGAACAACCCTGTAAAATGATAAAAGCATTGGACAACTGATAGAAAATCATGGAATGTCATAAGAACTATGAAGCTGATGAAGCATGATGAGCAATCCTTCCTTCCTTCCTTGCTTCCTTCCTTCCTTCCCGCCTTCCTTCCTTCCCTCCCGCATGCCTGCCTTCCTCCCTCCCTCCCTTCCTTCCTTCTGTCGTTCCTGCCAGGGTACAGGGTCCAAGCCCGAGCATCAAAAAAAAATCCGGATTGCTGCACTCCCCAGGAAATAAGCAATAAGCGTTTTTTGGATGCTTAAAACAATGTTGATGCTTATTATAAAAAAACTACCATCTTCAAAGCTGCACACTGCCGCACGCTGAGAGGCAGACAGCGGAGTAGCCTCGCTTTTCGAAGCTGCTTCGGCAAGCGCTGCCTGCCCAGAGTGAAAAAGATGATGTTTTCTGGCTCAGGGCTGGGAAATCCACAACATGGTACTTCTGCGGGTATAGGTCATGTCTCAACCTCAAACGGGAGCCTGCCCAATGTTTGCCGCCACCAGCGACTTATCCGGACAGCCTCATTCCACCACGAAAGAGACGAGCAACAAGGTGCGACAACGAAAGTTCAAGGATATCAGCGCTATGCGTTTTGCAAGCTTTCTGTACATGTTTCGTATGCTGACTATGCGTTAAGGGTAGGCTCGACACATTCTGGGAAAGGTCAGACCGGTCAGGGAATCTTGACTGGGGCATGCTCAAACCTGGAAACTGCTGGATCCCCCTGCTCGTCTATTCCCGGACAACCGGCTGGTGCTTCGGCAGATTAATGTGCAAATGACTGCAGATTTCATTTTGTGACCGCATCATGCAGCAGGTACATCTCTTCCTCTTCTACACGGTGCGTCACCAGAGCTTCTTGCACAACCCGATCAATATGTTCACTAGAAAGCTTGAAATCATAAATGATCGGCCCTAGCTGGACTGGAAAGATATGGGAGTGGCGCAGGCAGGCTGCGAGGAGCATGTCTTCGATTGCCTCCATCCGCGCATCCAGGAGCTGCTTCATGCAGTGCTGGAGGCCCGGGATTGCGCTGCGCAGTGCGGGGCCGCTCAGGATGTAGCCCAAGCCGTGTGCAAACTCTTTCCACTTCTTGTAGCCTGGACCATGTGACAGGGTTACCTGGCCTGCGTAGATCTTTGTGGAAGCATTGAGCTCCCGAAGGGTCTTTAGGATCCTAGGCACGTGCACATAAGCATCCATGTCGGCCTTCATGAAGAATTTGCAGTCCTGCAAGCTCGCACATCTGTCAGCCCTTCCCATAACATGCTTAGTCTACACCACACCACACTTACCTAAAAAAGCGATCTCAGCTCCCTCAGTCTGGAGAATCCTTGACCTCCCAGGCTTGATGCCTCGCTATCTCCTGAGCATTGATCTGCTGCCAAGGGTCGGATGAATGGTACATGGCGAGGGTGAGCCACATGTAGATAAACCGCAAAGCATTGAACTTGGGGTGTCTCACATCTAGATCCCCTCTCAGCGACAAGGTAGCAGGGGCCCAGTCTGAAAAAAGAGGTCGGCCATACAGAAGTGCCAGCGCTGGGATTGCGTCGTGCAAGTCGGGTTTTAAAGGCAGGTATGGTTTCGCCCACGTAGTCACAGCAGACACTGCGCGGTCAACCTGCTTGCGGGTAGCATCAGTAGTGGGCATCAGGATGCAGAGTTGTTTGCGCCCACGGGCAGCTTGCAGCTTCTGCACGGCAGGTCCTCGTGGTCGTGAAGGCTGTAGCAGCTCGCGCTTCAACACAGAAAGCCCCAATTCTGTCTGGGAGACAGCCAGCTTCAGAGGGCACCGTGATATACTTCGAGCAACACGAAAGCTCCATGGGGGTGCCAGGGCCAAAGGCTCCAGCAGTGATTGAGTAAAACAACCAACTTCATTTCGAATCATGTCTCGTGCTGGATCTTCCAGTGGGCTGACAAGCCTTACACGCCTGTGAATCTCGTGCAGATTTGCTGGGGTCTTTGCAGCAACGAGGAGGATGCAGTGTCCAGACGGATGCAGTTTCCGTAGTCGATGCAGTGGCGAGTTTCCTTGCTCCTTGGTCAGGGCTCGCATGAGCACCTCCTGTTCAGGGTCACCTAAACGTTGCAACATTAAACGTTGCTGATGCCAAAGGCAGAGAGACGTGTAAAACCCTGAGGGCCAACTCCACCCAAAACCGTGCGCATCACTGCTAGTCGAAAAGTAGTCTGCGCATTTCGCAAGCCATCCAGATGAGAGCAGGCTCAGCAGCAGCTTGCGGCTGATCACGTAGCCGCTCGACTCATCTGCTAAAGGAACTCGTGATTCTCCGGTCATTGGGCTGAGGCCGTAGTACTCCGGGTACAAACCCTTCACGCAACTCAATCTCTGCGCAACTCGTTTGATGTTGATGTAGCTACGGCCGTCCACATGCATAAGCCAATAACAGCTATTGAGCCACGTGGATGACTGGTTTGAGTCTTCCAGCCTTCGACCTATAGTAGACCAAAGGCTCATGGCCTGAAAGTATGCGTGATCTGGACCTATGCCAGGCGCTGGGTCCAGTTTCAGCCGGATCGGTGCTCGTGTGCAGTTCTTGCAATCCAGATGCTCTGTGCTCCAAGGCCAATCGGCAAAAATGGTCCTGTTTGTGGCCCAGGTTTGCTGTATGGGGCCTTCCCAAGCAAACCCCCGCTGGCCCCCTGTGACAAACACGCACAGCTCGTCCAAGCTCATGGTGGGAGCTGACCAGCTTCGCCATCATGCTTACAAACGGCCCAAACTCGTGCCTGAATTGGGGCTTAGTAGGGCCTGGTACTCCTGCGTCACGCAGGTGCTCTAAGGCAAACGCAATGCTGAAGCCTCCCTGAGATCCCGCGCAGAAAGCTCCCGATACTGCAGTCGCAGGAGGGCCAGCTCAGAGCCTCTCAGCACGCCAAGGCCGCAAAACTGTGCAGAGTTCTGAAGAGTGTGATTTTTCTCTGAAAGGTGATTAACCAATGCAAGACAGACGTCCGCTGCATCAGGTTCTGACCCGATCCTGTGCTCGGAACAGGCTGCATGACGCGTCAATGTTCTCTGCTAACGATATTCGGAGAAGCTTTCAGTGTCAGGTGCAGGTTCATGACAAGACTTTTGTAAATCTGTTACAGCTGCCACGCCAACTGAGCTCGAACAACTTCCATGATGTGATGGGTGAACGTGTGACAAGTGAAATTGCTGCAGCTAGGCCGTAGAAGTCGAAATCAACCCCGCACAAAGGCATGCTTCGGAGCTGTGCTTGGAAGAGCCTTGCAATGCAGCCACGCTTTTGTTTCCCGTCTAGCGTCTTGCGCGACCAATATGCTGTACGACTGCCCGGCAAAAAAAGCCTGCTACGAAGCAAGGCAACCCTCATGTCTATATTTGATTATCCCAGGCAGGATGGATGCGCATTGGCGTCAGGCAATGGGAGCTTTCCTGTACAGAATCAGCAGCTCCATTCAACCTGCATCAATCTTCATGGCGCCTTGGCCACCTTGGGGAGTACTCATATTCTGCTGAGCCTTCAGAATCTGAATCTAAAATGCGCTTCACCTGCTTGAAGACCACGGAGACCTGCAGGGCAGTTGTCGCACACATGGCCTGCTATCCCCGTAACGGCCGACGGAAACGCCAACTGCGCTCCTCATCAGGCAGCATGGCTGCAATCGTGTGATCCGCCAAGCGTTCACCTGTAAGGCTTGCAGCAATCTTCGCTTCACAAGAACCGGCCTTGCGCCATGCAACACATCCACCTGCCTCCGTGAAAAAACTCTGCATCCCGTCGATGCCCCCGTTCTACACCTGGACGATTAACGGCGACCTTCTTCAAGAGGGCCTGCTTGGCATTGAAGAGTGTCCTCAGGTACGGTGCTTTCTCAACGTGCGCGCCCTGAAGAACATTGAATCGAACGCTGCTTTGGGGATGTACAGCTTAACAAAACCAGAATTCTGAAAGTACGAGAGCTAATGTCAATATTCCTGTCACCAATTAATGGACACTGGGCTCTTTCAGGGATTACTACAGTGCTGAAAGATTCCTCATAAGAGACCGTTTGTTCACCCCTTGTTCCCCTCGCGCTGGCAATGTTGCGAATAATAGCTAATGTACAGTCTTGCTGAACAACAGCTGTACTGAAAGTGAAACATTGCAAAACCAAGCAGCTGCTTCGGCTGTAATGTCAACTCCATAGCCTGTCCATGACACCACCACACTCTCGTTCTCGAGAGCTGAACGCACACAATGATAGATGTGACCAAGCCCCTGAGCCTAACAATGAGCACCCGACTCTCCCAGATGGCAAATGGCAGAAAATGGTGGGAAATTTCAACAAATGGTACAAAGCAGTAAGAAGAGCAATTACTTCTGTAGCCGACACCAGAAGCTAACTTTACAGCCTTAGCAGAGTTCTTGATTTGTTTCTGGTGGACTGCAACTTTGACCTGGATAGCTACACCTCGGTGCTTCCATTTGTCATAACATGGCTGCTTCAAATGTCCAAAAGTTTCAATCTATAGCATTCATGACTTCACTGTTTACGGACAGCGATCTACATCCAAAAAATCATATCTTCAGCATGAGTGCACAGACTATGAAGCCACGCATACCTGTGATGACCAATGGCCTCCCCTGTCAAAGTCCGGAAAGACACCCGTCGCGCCGCACCACGCTTCAGTGCGAACGTGCGCAGGAGCTGGGCCCAAAGCTCCTGGCGCGTTTCATGTTATAACATCCCAACCTTTGACAACGCAACGACACACATCTGGCAAAAGCCATTTTTGCGGAAGTGTCGCAAAACAGTTGTGGTACACGCGCATTGACAGGCAGAAGACTGACAACGTCTATCTCATTTTCAATGCCCTCATTTCCCATGCCAACCAATCGCATATGGTCCTCCTGTTGTAGCTTCAAGAAGCGGCCAACGGCTTCATTCCTGACCAAAATGGCAAGCGAGTCGATCATTACAATTGCAACAGATCATTTTTTGCTACACAAAAACAAAATCAACCTTTTGTTCCCTTCCAAACCGAACCCACAACAGTCACATGTTTCTTGCGCGTGCTCTCTTGTCACATCAGTGGGAGGATGTTTCTACGCAAGACAACAACCTAAGGAAGCTGCTTCTGACCGTCATCCAAGTCATCCAGAAACTGTTGCACGTCCGCTTCAATGGGCTGCGCAATTGTATCATCCGTCATGGCTCACAATTTATCGCGCTTAATGGGTTCTGTTGCAATGCTGCTCTACGAGATGAATCAGTTAGTGAAAGTTAGAAGAAGCATGGTGTATGAAAGCGGCTTTCAATCAGTTGCACGTTGTGAAGAAGCACTGTTGTGCAATCGTCTGTACCTCCTGGCGCCAAAATTTGACACAACCAAGAATTGATCATGCTCTGCAAACACCACTGACCATGCTTTGTATGACATTGATTTCACCGCATGATTGCTTGGATATCCTGATATCCTTGATTGAATCATTTTCGTGGGACAAGACCAGAAAGCGAGACCTTGATGAATGACCAACCCGTTTTGAACATCTGCTTGAAATCCGTTTCTTCGTGAAAATTGCTGGCTCCTTGTCTCTTCTTAAAGCATCTTGAGACAACTGTCGCTCCGTAAGCAACTGGCGTCATTCGGGTGCATTGGGCATACGTGCACTTCATAAACGTGGTATCCAATTAGGGACTGGCAACATGAGTTACTCATTCTCTGAGCCTCGATAGCTTCCTCAAATTCTGTCTGAAAAGGATGACAAAATTTCAACAATCCAAATTTGGGCCGCATGGGAGGTCTTCAATCACTGGACAAACACAAAAAAAAACGCGGACTGATCCCTGTCCAACAAAAACATACGAATTCTTCTTCATTTGCTTGATGTGGATCAGAAAGTACGCTCCCAGCCAGCCACGTTCACCGGAAAAGTTCGACGTGTTCTCTCCAACTTCGTTACCCTCTTCATTATTTGGTTTTACCGGCTGACATGCCAAGGCCAACAATTCCATTGGCTACATGTCGTTGTTCTCGGCATGCCCAGCCGTCCGCTGCTTGCAAGCACAATCTCCAACTCCATGCAAGAGCATTGTGTGCCACGTCCAACACCCCTCCCACATCATAATTTACGTCTCATCTTGAAACCGCCAGCTGTAAGGCACTCACATGTTGGCAGACAGCCCGATTGTCATAGCATGCACGATCACATTGTTTCCCGCCTGCGAAACCTAACGAGCGCTGCAAAACATCGAACCCACCGGCCCATCGCCTCATTATTTGTTTAAACAACGAGCGCCGGACCATGACAGAACCCCTCGCAGTTAGTGTGCTTTTCTGTGAGAAAAAATGCGGAAATGTTCAACATTAAGTTTCTTACGTCCGGCTCCAACATCCTCACGGCTCCCTTTTGCATCACATAATGGTGGGGAATAGGTGTCAGCGTGATGGAATTTGGACGGCCCCATTGCGAAACTGATGAGACTGAAGGTGTTGCGTTGTTTGCTAGCTTGCATGCTAGCTATTGCTGGAGCATTTCTTTTTTTGTTTCTACTTCCGGTGCCGTGGGTGGGTCTTTTGCGAACCCTGCTGTTTGATAAACTCAAGACGCAAAGCCGCAGAACAAGCGAAGCAAACTAAACAAAACACGCGTGAACCCACATGTCAAACACTGAGGGACACGTTGAAACAGAAGGTCCTGCTTGTTGTTGGCGGCAAATTTTGCTACACATGTAACCCATACACTTGCATGGGGTCACAACTTACTTGTTTTCACACACGAGCTTCGGAGATGCAAAGGCGTTGACGCAGTTCTCCAAACGAGTGCAATAACCCGCATGGGTTGACAGCAGTGCTCACGTCTAACGTGAAAATTCATCCGTCTGTTCAAACGGTACCTGTACCTGATGGCACCTGCGCTGCATCTGCCAAAGCAAAAAGATGCAACTTCATCTTGTCAAGATTCCGGCCGGCAATCGCAATGAGCTCCGCTAGCGCGGCCCAATGGTCTGCAAGCGCTTCTTTTCAACACCCGCAAAGCTGCCCAGGAGCCACTTTACCCGTCAGCGGTGCAAAAAAGCGCGGATGCAACATATGCCCCTTATTGTGCCGCCTTTAAAAAAGTAAGAAGCGCGGACTCTCATTTTTATTTCCAAAGTCTTCGGGAAGGCACACCAAATCAGCGTAAGCGAATCACATAGAAAAAGCTTCACAAATCAATCCGCACAATAAAAGCGGATCCATCAAATATACACACAATCAAAATACTCACAGCTCAGAGCAACACGTACGTCTTGTTTTACAGCAATGGGGAATGGATTGCGTCTGGTCAGACGCGCACACGCCTTGAGCACACACATGAGGAGGCATTCCTCTACTCTACATTCGCTCCGTCTCATGCCGCAATCTGCACGAGTGAGCAACCCAACCCCACAGCTGAAGTCAGGCGTGCCCAGGCTCAGGCAACCAAGGCAGGAGAGCACTTCTTAGGCACGGGTATGGGTAGAAGTGCAGAAGGAACTTGTCGAGACGGGGTGCCGGCAATATTGGACGCAGAAAGCACCCTGGCATGCCACACTACCACCCTGCCCTGCTCAAGCACGGTTGCATTGTAATGGTAAAGTTTAGTCAACGCCAAGGAGGAGGCATAACCTTTCACCAAAGCAAACTGCGCCCCTATGTTATCAAGATAACTTACAAATTCCGTCTTTTTGGGCCGTGAGCTCCATACATCATACGCGATGGGCACTGCTAT
Organism: Symbiodinium pilosum; assembly: GCA_905231905.1. Classification (NCBI taxonomy): domain Eukaryota; class Dinophyceae; order Suessiales; family Symbiodiniaceae; genus Symbiodinium; species Symbiodinium pilosum. The sequence goes on from CAJNIZ010005199.1 coordinate 17,695, forward strand.
AATCTCCAACTCTCCGACGCAGGTTCGGCCGGCGCGGCCCAAAAATGGCAACGCGTCTTCAGGGCTCAAAGCCCTGTCATCACGCTCCCATGGGGCGAGATGAGCACTGCACCCAGACCCCCCGCACAATCCTCATGGAATGAGGCCTCGTAAAACCAAGGAAACATCGGTCCAAAAGCTTAGGCACAAACTTAGGGCATCCAGAACGAAAAACGTTCATATGAACTTCAAGGCGCACGTCAACTCAGAAGAAAGGCCCGTTTTGTAATGTACAGCATGCAAGTGAGTTGAAAGGATCTTGAGAGCATACCTGACGGCACGTCCAATGACCTAGGGGTCGGCAAAAGTAAGCTTGCCCCGTGAAATCAAACCTTCGGCCATGCTAAGAACACCCCTGCCAAAAACCTATTTGATAAGGGTATCCGGGTCGGATCTGCGCTTGTCAGTGTTGTTTACAAGAACAGTGCCCTCACCCGACCTGGACAAACGAAGCACTATGCCCAAAGCGGCCACGGAATCCAAAAAGGCGTCGGCTTTCGCACCCTCTGGAGCTCCAAACAAGTAACGTGAACAAGAGAGGCATCAAATTGCTAATGCTCTTCTCCAGGGCATCATCACTCAGGGCAATGTAAGCATCGTAGTATGAGCTGACTGCAATCCACAAGCATTTATTGGCAAGCCATTGAGTGCACCTCCCGCACCGGATAAAGTTGTTGACTGACGCTTCCGCTCCCAAGGGCAGGCACACCTGACGAAACCAAACAACGCGTTTGCGGCGCTGGTCGAAGACTGCGCTGATAGCGAAAGGCCGTGGCTCCTTGACACCGAGCTGGCGGTACGCAGACGTGAGATCGTAAGACCTTCCCACCAGCTGGGCCTTCCTACCTCTGTCTTTCAGCGCCCAACACAGATTTGGCGCCATAGCCGCGGCCACGTCCGCGGTGTCCACCGTAGGCGATTCCACCGTGGTCACACAGCAGTTGACACCAGTTTTTTTCACTCACAGCAGCCTTTGTCTAGGTCGCCCTGTGTAGGCCTTAACGAGTTGTTTAACTCGGAGCTTCTTGAGCTCAGCCGTGCTCGTGCCGTAGCACCCAGCAGCACCACTCGCTACGACCGGCGCTAGCGCCCTAGCATCGTAGCCAGACACTATACAAAAAGCGAGCTTACAATGTGAAACAACAGATCTACCATTCGGCGTCACACCGAACTGTACCCACGGATATTCCACTCTGTAGGTAGAGCAGCCAGGGATTATCAGTTCGCAGACGCAAATACCAGCAATGCATATCATATCAACCCACGCACTCCCATCATCAGTCAATACTGCACATGCCAGGCAAGTACCAAGGTGCTTGATAAGGCTCAGTAATGACCATTGAAGCCCAATGCGTCGAGCTGTGCTGTATCCTCCGGGCTGAGATTGCTGATATTGTTGTTGGCATATGCGACCAGCACCAACCGTTGCCCTTTCCAAGCCATTGTACCATGGAGCCAGTGAGAACGGAATATAACTCCTTGGTCCCCCAACGTGTATACCCGCCCCATCATGTCCCCGTTGGCGCTCTGTTGTGGCAACGACACGACCCAGAGTCCTCCACCCTGCCATCGCCCGCGTGGGATGATGTAGCTGGGTAGTGCTGGATGATTGTGTTTGTCAAGATGTGGTGCCATGTACGTGTTGAGATGCAAACCAAGCGAGCTGAATACATGTTGACTTCTGTGCCCTCTGACTAAGGCAACCAGTAGCCTCGCCATCCATGGGAAGACTTTGGTGTTGCGTGTCATCCCACACAGTCCTCCGGTCACGTAGCTCCCCCAAATCAACGTAAAGGAAGATCCCCCCTGTGGTGTGCTAGCGAACTCCACGCACTTGCGCTTTCTGGCCTTAGTAAGCTGCTGCAGGTGCTGAAGGAGGATCTGTAGCAAATCCTGGAAAGCGGCGACGTTCATGGAGCCACGATGTAGCATGCGAAATGCAAATAATTCCAAAGGATGTTCCGGTGGCTCCTCCATGGAAATGGCCGGCACTGCCAATATGTTCACATAATCCTCAGGCACATTCCACTGCTCTATCAGTTCCTCATGTGGAAGGGAATACGGAACCTCCACAGTAACATGTGCAGCTCGACTAGCATCCTCTCTGTTCCCTGGCGGCCTCTCCTCTGCGATCTCCTCCTCATCTGAGGTTTCAAGCTGCTCATCTG
>CAJNIZ010005200.1:0-16904 GCA_905231905.1 Symbiodinium pilosum
CCCCCCCCCCCCCCATACGGTGGATTCCACAAGTCGATTCATGCCCTGAATACCTCATACCCTGGGAATTGTAATCCTATAGTGTACAATCAATACCCTCTATTCTGAGCCCAATAACCTTCGATACTCTAAGTATAAGTCAGGAGACCGTCTAAGTATTGGCATCATCAGTAGTGCCGGATCAAAGTCCTTGAGGCCAGTGTTTTTTTTCTCAACGCCGCGGCGTCCGCGGCCTTTGCCGTAGAGCTGCGCGATGGAGCTTCACGCTTGCGGCCTCCAGGTAATTCATCTACCAATCTTTTGTAAGGGGATCGTATGGGTTGTATAGTTCCTATAGGGGATATATAGGATGTATTTGATTAATCAAATAATGTTTAAAGGGGGTCGTGGGGGTCATATAGGGGTGTATAGGATATAAAGAACTTAGGTTTTGGATCTGTCAGTCGGGCAGTTACTGGGTGGGTACACTTAAATAACGCAGATACAAGACTCTGGAAGTCTTACCATGGCAATGCAAGGGTGATGCGGGGAAATCCACCCACCTGAAATTCCTTAAAGCCACCCACCTGAAATTCCTAAGAGGTGAGGTAGGCTCCCACCTGAAACCTCCTTACCTTACTTGGATGACCTTGTGACGTAATGCGCCTACTTACTATCCCTAATAACCACGATCAGAAGCCCAACAACCTTTGTTACTAAGTAGACTTTCTAAGTCAAACCCTCCATGTAGAGGTACGCAAGCCACCTTAAACCCTACATCCTAAACCCCTAGACCCTAAACCCCTAAATCCTAAACCCTAAATCCTACACCCCAGAACCCTAAACTTATTAGGGCATGGAGGAAAAGATCCCAATAATAGTTCCGATATGAGTCGTCATCTAAACTCCTTAAACGGGGGTATATAGGATTTGGGGTTTAGGATTCAGGGTTTAGGATTTAGGGTCTAAACTCCTTAAAGAAGGTTTTTGAGGGGATTATATAGGGAGCTACAAAGGGGTTAGTAAGGGGGATACTAGAAGTGTAGACTATGGCTCATATGATCCCCCAAAATAATGCCAACATTCCAGTTAACTATAGGCACTTTACTACTGTGATTACTACTTTTGTATTTCTCTTAGTATTGTGATTACCATTAATCTGGTTCCTACGAAGATGATCTTCATACAAGAATCCCCATCAGAGTATTTCAACGCTGGGGTTCACACGCTTTCTAGTCCTCCTCATGACCCCTAAACTGCAACCTTAAATCCTTAACTCCAAACCCTTGACTCTAAACCCTGAAACCTAAACTCCTAAGCTCCTAACCCTATTCCTCAACCCTTTAACCTGAACCCTCAACCCAAGCCCTTAACCCCAAGGGCGCCCTAAACTGCGCCTCGTCATAGGCGTGGGAAGCCTCTAGGACGAATGACTCTGTAGGCTCGCTGGGAGCATCTCTGACCTCTTTGAGGGACGTATTGGTGGGGTTAAAGTCTAGGTTCCCCAGTAAGCAGACCCCCCATACGAAAAGGGGAAAATGGTATGGTACCTAGAAGTGATGAAGTGAGGCTAGGGTTTAGGGTCTAGGGTTTAGGGGAACTTTCATGGCTGTATAGGCTTTGGGGGGACTTTAATGGACGTATAGGGTTTGGGGGTTAGGACTGGCAGGTGGCAAGATATTTAGGGTTTAGGGTGTAGGGTTTAGGGATCAGGGTTTGGGTTTCGGTTTTAGGGCTTAGGGTTTAGGGGTTTAGGGTTTAGGGGGTTAGCTTCAGGGGTTGTAGGTATATAGGTTGGATACTGCCTCCACTCAGTAACTTGGATAATACTTTAATATGGTTATATATAGCCCCTAATAGGACCCCTAATATAGACTGTTACTGGGTGGGGGCAGTACCCAATATATAGGGATGTACAGGGTTTGAGGCTTTGAATTCTCTGGTGGGCAGTTACTGGTGACTATCCTTATGTAAGGCTTCCATAAGGGCAGACTAGGATGTATAAGAGCCATAGAAGGTTTCTGGTGCGTGAACCGCCCACCAGAAACTTCCATAGGGTCTTAGGGGAAGCTGATTGATGCCTCAGGGTTGGGGGTTAGGGTTACAACATTAGGGACAGTTTATGCACAGCGATTTGTCTAGACTTCTCAGATGGTCTTGTGACCCAGTAAGTCTACCTACTATCCACAATCACCCTTTCATAAACTCAACAACACCTGTTGCCGAGTACTTGAAATGTCAGGGGGACTTAGTAAGCCCGTATAAGCCGCATAATGATTCCAGTTATCCCTGTTATGAACTTACGTACTAAGGCCCCACGACCCTAAACCCTAAACCCTGAGACTTACCAAGTCAAGAGGTCCTCCAAATTCCAGTACAGGGGGCCGTGATCTTGTGTCCCCATCTACGCGTGCGCCGTCCGCGGAGGGCCATCCCACATTTCTGAGTCGCAGCCATCTTGGACCAAGGATACGAGATTGCTGGGTTCCCTTTGAGGAACTTAAATAGATTTGGTGTGGCGGGAAACTGATTTTCTTGCTTCAGCCATATTGTGGGGGTCCCACTCGATGAGGAACCGAAAGGAACAATCTTTGCACTGTCCGCTGCACGAGTCTGCCAAGAAGCATCCCGTCCTCAAGCTGTCAGCATTCTGTTTTGCTGAGAGTATTCACACCGTGTCTTCCTGGAGGACCCTAATAAAGGTATCCGGACACCACCCGACCTTCATGCGAACTGGCGCCTCTTTGGAACACAGGTGGAACACTAAACTCTCGACTGAGCAGTTGGTGAAGGCCGCCTTCATTTGGAACTCCACGTCACTTGGAGGGTCATGGGGACCTAGTAAGTAGGTTAATCAGCCCTATACACCATATAATGACCCCAATGAATCCCCATTATTAACCTATTTACTAAGTCCCCATGACCCTCCAAGCACAGTAATGTGCAAGCCAAACAAGGGTCCAATGAGACCAGTGTCCTTTTTAAGAGAGCCCTGATGTCAGGCTTCCGTAAGCCCTACACCCTAAACCCTTAAACCCTAAACACTAAACCTTGAAAACCCAAACCCATAAACCCGAAACCCTGAAGTTTATATGAAGCCTACTTCCAGTCTACTCGTGGTATTGTAATGGGAACGGCCATGATTTTAAGAGCCCTCCATGTGAGCTACGGTCTCCTTGTATCCCCCTTTATAGCCTCTAGGGTTTAGGGTTTAGGGTTCAGAGGCCCTTATTATCATATAGTAATCCCCTACATAGTCCCCTAGTACATATATATATATATATGTATATGTATGTATGTTGCACAACTCTAAAACTTGGATGATCTTATGAGGTAGTCTGTTCCCAATAACACCTTATTAAGAGCCTTATAGCCTCTGTTACTAAGTAGACTTACTAAATCAAGAGATGCTCCACACAAGAATAAGAAGAAAAAAACAAGACCACAGAATATTACCTTGCAACAGACCTCCCCCTCCCAAGGGGGAATAGGATAATAGGAGTTATAATAGCGCCCTAGTAAGGCCCCCTTTAAGGACAGTTACTGGGTGGGGGAATGACCCAAATCATTTTCATTATTCAGGGTTTAAGACTAACATTAAGCACACACACACACCATCCCCTCCTTATCCCTCCGCCCTCATGTTAAATCCTCCCTATAAGAGACCTTATATTTGGGGGTGACAAATGTAACGTGAGGAGTTGGGGGGGTCTTATATTAGACGTCACCCAACAACCAAACCTTAAATAATGAAACGTGGTTTCCAATTCCCCTATATTCTCCTATTCTGGGGTGTTTTGTATGAGTATGAAAAGATTACTTTGCAGCCTACCGGCCCTTCACAGCCGTTGATCCGCCCCCTCCAAAAACACGTTGCAAAATGAGGAACACCCTTACCACTCTCCTCCATTTGAATAAATTTCGGTGGGAAGTTACCTGGTGAGTCCCCGTATACAAAGCTTATATAAAGGAAATTACCCACTTTCAAATTAGGTAGATTCAATCCCGACCTTAAGCCTTAAACCCAAGCCCACCCAAACGGCTCTGATCCATGCCCTAAACCCTAAACCCTCATGACCTCCGGCCACAGTCTTTGTACGGCAGGAATGTCATCGGGCTCGGCAGACGGCGCATGAGCCTATAGTCTTGGTTTATCTGCCCTGGAGCCCAAGAAACAGGGTTTAGGGTTTAGGGTTCAGGGTTTAGGAGTGCATGCCAGGGTTAGGGGTTAGGGTCTAGGGGCTGGGTTTTATACCAGCCAAAAACTTTTTAAACATTGTTAGGACATGCCTGACACAACACCGGCCACCCTCAAATAAGGGCCTGCAGGAGCCCTTGATTAGGCGTTATTTGAATTTTGTTTCAGGAGGTCATGGGGTTGGGCGATGATGTGAGGCCCCTCAACCCGAAACCCTAAACCTTCAGGTTTCGGGTTTAGGTTTAGGATCTGAGGTCTTGTGTATATTGAGGGCGGGAAGTCTGGCGGTGCTTTCAATCTTTAGAAAGTTCGTGGTTCGTAGGTGAACGTACTAGAACAGAATTTCAAGGCTATCTCCTTTGCTCCCCAAGCCCCCCTCTGAGCCCACACCGTGCGGTGCTGTCGCCTTTATGCTCTTATCGCAGCAGCATCGTAGCCTTTGTCTTGCCATTGTTTGAGAGGTCGGTTCTTTTCACCGGTAATATCTTTGTAGTTGCACTTGACCTGCAGCTGGAGGATCCAAATTGGAATCTTCAAGGCCAACTTGGTAACTACCCACCTGGGGGTGTCCTTCGGTTCTCCTTGGCATCAAGATATCGGGCAATCGTACCTCAATCTTACCATAGGGGATCCATAATCACCAGAAGGGGAGATATAAACACACTTCCAATAAGGAAAACAGCTGGAAATGAACGTGGCAAATGACACGGAACCTATAATTTTAGGGTTTAGGGTCTCCTTCCCCCAATACCCACCCCCTCATGGACATGGTTGCGAATATGCAGGTTTTTCACTTCTCTTTTGGTCGGGGGAAGGTGTGGGCCCGAAACCTCCCACGCTTTTGGGTTTAGGCTGGGGGTTTGAGGTTTAGGCTGGGGATTAGGGTTTTAGGTTTCGGATTTAGGCAGGAGATTAGGGTTTGGGGTTTACGCTTTCCAGTCCCTTCAAGATCGGCGAAGGTTCCGTGCTTGTTGCGGCGAGGGTGGGCACACTTCGTATAACATAGAGACATCGAATTCGATTCCGGTGTGCGCAGCCACCACTCTCTTAATTACCCGAGTGGTAGAGCCAACTACTGGAACAGCGAACTTCAAAAATATTTGGGGGCGTGCCTGTGTTTGGGTCTCCCTTCTTGGGGGGCGCACCACCCAAATAGAAGTCTCGATCTCATCACTACATGATCCCCCAATAGGTGTCCCCAACGTCCCCTCATCGTTCCTATATACCCCTAGATTCCCTGCAGCGGCCCCACCATTTCCCAGATCCCTATTCGCAGGTTGATTTAATAACTACTTATAAGTCGCGTTATAGCCCCGCATATCATCTCCCAATCTAGCTTATGAAGGTTTCCGAATTTTCCAGCAGGGTTGCAGCCCAGTTTTAAGTACTAAGTCCTGCGAATCCCAAACTTGAAGCATTACTCGGACCCCTCTATTATCAAGAGTCATTAGGAGGGGCCCCTAGAGCAACGGCCCCGAATCCCATCACCTTGTACCGCCCTTACATAATCCTTATAATACTATGTACACCCTTTAAATCAGGCAGTCCCCATATTGCCCCACCATAACCTACAGGGGTCCCCATTCAGGGTCCTTCCTAAAGCCCCCAGATATGTATCCCAAGGTCTCTAAACCCTAATCAAGGGGCTCACTAACCCTTCTACTTCAGCCAGCTTCTTACATCATTTTCGGGTGCTGCTTCAGCATTCCAGAAGTGTTACATAACTTCCAATAATAGCTGTGACGTGCAGATTAGGCCTCACGATATCCAGCTTGAGTATGGTGATGTGGAACAGTCAGAACTTGCAACAAACATGCATCAGACTTTCCACATGTCTGCTGATGATATCTTCTTAGCAGCGCTTTCTCCTGCCAAAGGCATTCGGTTCTGGGTCTACTTCGGCCTCCGGATGAAATAGTGTTCTGGATGGCTCGTGTGTCCAAACAAGGTTCTGCACGGGCATCGGGGGGTCCGCACGTGAGGGTCCCGCGCGTTCCCCCGACCGCACGTGCAGACGCACCGACGCACATGCAGAACGCTCCATGCAGCACGCTGGCTTAGACGGCTGGTTCACTTCGATTAGTCTTTGGGGAGCACGTACACGCGCGCGAACGATCTCAGTTCCACATCGTGCGCTCGGTGCTCGATTGGGAACGCCGCGGTGACGCAGAAGGCTGCGAGCATGCAGCATGGTTGAATGATGCAGCACGCTCGCTCGTTCAATGCAAAACGAAGTACGCGCAGATGAGCCATGCAGAACGTTCCGCAATGATGCAGCACGCCTTCTGGCACTCAAAGGTAAAAAACGCTATAAACTTAATCTAACCTTCTCAAAGTCCACATACCACAGGACCACAGGACCACAAAGGGGGGGAGATTCATCATACTCTATATCATGGACATCCTGGACCATTCCATGGGGGGGGGAGGAGGGGGGGCCGGTGAATGCTGATGCATAAACTTACCATTACTCAGGGTTCCCAAATTTCTTTAATCTCACCACATTTTAAGCTGGAAAATCCCTCCCCCCAACCCTAAGTGATGGTAATCAATCCTAAACCTTAAACCGGCTGTATATCCCACGGTCTCCCCTTTGAGGGACCCCAATCTTCACCAGGTCCTATGAACCTCCAAATACCCCCGCACCATCCCATTGTCTTGCCCTGACCTCGCAGCTGTCAACAGCAACAGGAAGGCTTCCTCCACATGGTTCAGGTTTGAGTGCTCAGGATTTTGGGCTGAAGGCGTAAGGCTTAAGGTTTAGAGTTTTGGGTTTGGGGCTTATGGTTAAGCAGTCTGCAATATGAAATTCAGGGGTAGGGCGGACCGGCCGGCTGAATTCTTTTTGTGTTTGGCTTGTAGCGACGGTGGACTCATATCATGCCGCCTGCTTTTTCTGCGGGACGATGCCGATCCATATCTCTCTTGACTTTGCCAGCCTCTTGGGCCGATTCATGGAACGCTACACAAGTTGCTGGACTGGTCTTTTTCATATTGTTGTCTGATAATGCACAAGATCTTTCTGTTTACAAACCAAAGCGTGCCCATGCATCCACCTGGTTGCAAGATGCCCTATGCATTGCCAACCGCATCCTTGACTTGAGCGAAGCGTTTCTGGCAAGCAGTCGTCGATTTCCTTCGGATTTTTGGGTTCGCTTAAGTGGTATCATTGAGGTGCTCATGTCATGGCTTTTCCCCCCTTCACGAAAGACTCATAGGACTTGTGGTGGTTTGGAAGTCCTGCTTGCAGTTGCCATGGCAGCCAAAGGCCTGCTATGGCTGCGTGCCCGCCACTGGACGTCGCAGGCTGCAGATGTCACAAGGCTGCTTCCTCGTTCGGAACGTGATGCCCTCCTCTATGGGTGTTACAAAGATGCATCAAAAACTGTTGCCCTGCACGCTTTGATAGAGAGACAGCGGCTATTGATTCGCGGCATTGCCGGTACCTGTGCTGTGTACCAGTGGTGGTCGCCGTCTTGGCGCTATACTGGCTTTGGAAAGACTGCCCGGGAGTCATTGCCTTTACAGGGAGGTTTGTCACACAGACTGTTGGAGCACCTTTATGGCACTCTGCGCCCTGATAGCCCAGGTGCGCTACAAGCTGGCTCGGCGCACATGGCCCACGGGGTCATTCTTCCTTGTTGCCGAGCAAGGCCCAGAAGCAATGATGCGGGCAAAGGAGTACATTGACATCGTTACTCATCGACCCATAAGTAACGGGGTCCCACGCATTGGAAAACTTGGAAGATGCCGAGTCAGAACGAGGCCACCCAGAGTGCAGCGTTCGAAACATGGTGTTGTTGAGGATGACCGGCCGTTGCAGTTGCTACTACGTCACCAGTCGCGGTTTGAGAGAAAAGATATGGCCAACAGTCGGGGCCATACTCCAATCTTCAACCCTTGGACAAGCTCCTTCGCCCAAGTTTATGTCCATGAGCAAAAGAAGCAGCTTGCAAAAGATGGCACGTTTGGCCCATTGTGGCTATATGCCTCAGATCAAAGGACGCTGTTCATGTCATACATTGCCCGCAAGAATAAACCCTTTGATTGGGAAAAAGCAGAAGCTGTTGACCCCCTCGCGTCCATCAAGTATGCATTGCTGTTGCGTTGCTTTCGGTCACAATATCGAAGGGTGACAGCCAGACAGGCCCTAGATCCATGGCTTCAGGCCCGTGGTTTCCCTACAAGCTCAGTGCAGTGCATTTCTGTGTGTCACAAAGACTTGGTCTCCAGCACGCGTATTTTCCTAAAAGACTGCATTTCCGCTGTTGGCTGCCCCTTGCTTGTCAGTCGTTGGCTGTTTTCTCGGTTCCGCGTTGCTGTGACGAGGCCATCTTGCTTCAAAGATGATTGGAACCGTGCTAGGGTTGCAAAGGGGTGCAAGTTTGCCAGATCAGGCTCCTGTACCTTCATTTTGCGAAGGGCCGATGACTCTCATCAACAAGAATTGGCAAGTCCCGAAGCGGTCTTCTCCGCATGAAGAAGTGAGGACCTGCCAAGATGCTGTCATCGCAGCTCTTCGCAGCAAGCATGTGTTTGTTAAGCAGACTGGATGTTCCTTGAAGCCACAGATCCACTCGCAGAGACGTTGGCAGTCGGAGAGGGATACGAATGAACAGTATTTGGCTTACACCAAAGACCTCTACATTCCCCCTAGATTCACTGCCGCGCCTGATGACAAAAACAAAAAATGGGCTTGGACTATGCCCAGTTGCTCATATGTGAACCTCCTGGCTGCCTTTGCACTGTCATGCACTTCATGGTATCTAATGGCTGTAGATGCTGCAGATGCGAATCGGTGGCTTCGTGACTTCTTACAGCGCGTTTTGGGCAGTGGCTTAGCGGCCAGACTTGGCGTCAACTGCAATGCTTGGTTGCTTCCTTTATGTTACGTGACGGTAAAATCGAAATGCTGGCAAGGACCTGTTCGCGTGTGCAAAAAGTCCGGGCACAGTTGTGTCCGAAAGGTGTTGTCGTACAGCTCCTGGACCAAAAAACGTGCCTGGCGAAGTGCTCATCGCGCGCTGGATGCAATCCTCAAGCATCATGGAGATTCTTGTGACACTTGGAGCTTGGCGGATGCAACGCAAAAATTGAAAGAGCAATTGTGGTGCTTGCCCCAAAACCCTAGTGGGTGTTGCCAGCGTTGTTTTAGGAAAATGCAGCTATGCGAAGCTGTTGTCGGAGATGCAGGCCAGTTCTTCGAGGTTGTCTCGCCGTGTACTGCGATTCAGGAAGGTCAGGAGCTCATGTCTATCTTCATGTCAAAGTCGGTTGACCCATATGTCACTGTACGCCATCACCGCAAACGAATTACATGGTTTGGACGGCAACAGTGTTGCGCTTCTTCGCAGCTGAAGCGGGCTATTGCATGGCATTGCTCAGAACTTATGAGGGTCTTCATTGCTGCGATGCTTGTATGCGTCACAAGTGTTGCTGACCGTGTGTTCGGTCTACATTGCTTGCCGATTGGTGGCCTCATGAGCAAATTTGCTGCATGTGTAACCCTGGCCGGCCAAGAGCGGCGTTGGCGCCGAGACTTCAATAAGGTCCGGTCCTTCGGGTTTTGCAGTAGCGTGCCATGGACTCATGCTACTTGCCATTTGAGGTACGTTGATGATATCATCTTGGCGAGTTCCATGTATTGTTCTGGTTGTTTGCAGTTTGCTTGCGCTTGCATATACTCGGTGCAATTTGATTTTCAAGATTACAGCGGTGGTCGTCTTCAGTGGCTTGACATGCTGGTTTCGCTCCCTTCCCGTACCATCTCTCTGCATTGGAAACCGCTGGCTCCTCCTCCTGCTTGGGGCGCCCCTCCTGGCTTTCTGAGATGTGTTTTGTTGGGAAAATTCCGGCGGTGGGCCGAGATCGATCCTCCTACAGTGGATTGGCAAAGAGCTTGCATTTCAGTAGTTGTGGTTTTGCGTGACAATTATTGGAGCAAGCGTAAGATTTATGCAGTGCTGTATTCGGTACGGCAACCATGCTTTAATCAGTACGTTTGCTTCCTGAAGTTTGTCGTTGGCCAGGTTTATTCCACAAAGTCTGACAGTTGCTAGGGAAGTTTCTCCATGCAAGTTCTTTTGGGTCGAGCTCCCAGCAAGCAGTCAACACGTTGAAGCTCCATGCTCATGGCTGCCACAGTCCTGAGGCCATGTATGCTCTTGTGTACGTACTTTCTGTGCGTGCATGGGGGATGGTCACAGGAAAAGGGAGGTGCGCGTCAGCATCGCTCATGGGGGTGGAATCACGGCCGTGACAGCCATTACGGAAAAGGTAGCCACTACAATGGCTACTACAGTCAGCCTCGCAGTACTTCCATGCAAGAGACTTTTGCAGCTTATTTTGTGGACTCATTACTGTCCCGCGAAGGGCGCCGCAGAGACAGAAGATCCCGCTCGCATTCTTCCTCCCGCTCCTCATCACGTCATGAGAAGAGCCGCCGCAAACACAGTCGGACCGAGAAGTCCAGGCATCGCAGAGAGCTGGAGGAACTTCGGGCCTACAAAGAGTCTCACGAGAAAAAAAATGCTGCAGAGAAGTGCATGGAAGATCGTAAGGCTGAAGAGTCGGAAAGACAGCGCCAATTCGAAGCCTTGGAAGCCCGCATTTTGCAGGCGATCCCCAAGGCGCCTCAGGTCTCCACTACTTCTGGCAATGGCACACAGGACGAAATCACTGCGAAGTCCCGCAAACTTATTGAAGCCCTCCTAGACGACGAACTGTCACTGGAGGGAGTCACAAGTTGGGATGATGTGCAAAAGCGGGTGGCTGCTTTGAAGCCAGCTGTGCTTAAGTCCATCTTACAAGTGCGGACTACAGAGGCGATGCCCAGAACCAATGCTGCGAAGGTGGATGCTGTGATGGCTTTCCTCAAAGTTCAGTGTCGGGCAATGAAAGATTGCCCGCCCTCCTGCTGAAGATTTGGGTCAGAGGGTGCAGTTTGATAGTGCTGCAGTTCCTGTCAGCATTTCTCTATTCGAGGCAGCTGCGTTTTTCGTAGTTGGAGCGGCGTTCGGAGTGGTTTTTGGGCCCTCCCCATATGCAGGAACCTGGACTTGGCCACTTGCATATCTCCATGCCATCAAAGTCATTTCCTGGGATTGCAGAAGCTTTTCCTCATGGTTTGAATCAATGTCAGGCATTCCGATTTGTTCAGTGAGCACAGGTGCTGCATGCTTCATAGGCTTAATTTGCTTAAGATGTGCCATGTACATTTGGCGTGGAGCAGTATCTGCAACTGTCTTTGCACGCTTGAGTCCGGGGTTATGTGATGGCCTGCGTACTGACAGGCTGGAGTTTGTCCCCGATAAGTACAGTTGTCTAGTACGAAAGTTTCTGACGCTTCATAATTAGACGAGATGTGATACTGAGTCGCATCCTTGTATGCCGTGGACAGTTAATTTGCTTCGCAGCTTTTGCTTCGCAGGGTTTAGGCCGGTGCTGAAGCGCCGAAAGGCGCGCACAACATGTTGGGTTCTGCGAAGTGGCAGAGAAAACGAAGGACTGACCCATTCTGTCACCTCTCTGCTTCTTGGATTTCGCATTGATTAAGGGACCTGTTGAGAACCTCGCATGGAAGGAGTAGGAGGGATTTACGTTTCCTTCTTCAGGAGGCCCGTAGGAACACAATAGCATGATGAACTCACGGGACTGCATATGCGTTTCAAGAAGCATGCCATCACATTGCGGGGTGCTATTAGCCCTTGTGCTCGCTCTTAGCCCAAAAATCCCTGAGGCTTAAATCCATGCTTTTTACCTGCACACAGGTCAGCGTGCAACCCTTTCGACATGAACCATGTTGTCGCCCGCACTTGGTGCTGCACGTGCTTTTATGGTAAATTGGTGTTGCGATTGCCGCTGCTGTGCATTCACTGAGACTGGCTGCGCACAAAAAGGTCAGCTGTAGACTATGTATGTTGCCAATGCGTCCCTGCATTTTTGGAACGTTGCTTACACAAAAGGTTTAAGGATGCTAAGGATCTGAGCATGCTTCCCCTGGCGGACACACGCAGCAACGTAAGCATGAAAATCACTCCGGACTGTGCGCACATCTTACTTGGGCGGCGATCATGATTCATCCACAAAGTTTCAAGCAAATTTGTGCAATTGCTAATGTCAATTCGAAGGTGCCACCACTCAAAGGCTTTGCCATAGAACTGTACGATTGCAAGGCCATGCATGCGTTTTTTGAATTGTCGCCCCAGCAGATGGCCTAAACAAAACGTGGGGAAGCTGCTGGAAACGGCTGGGCATCTAAATTGGATGTGATTAGTAAAGGTTTTTGATGTGGGTCGTTTATGATACATGAAATTGCTGACGTGGTTCTGCGGCAGCCGGGCAGTCGAATTGCTTGTGATAATTCTGATGTTTCCGCAATCTTACTGCTTCCTCTTGCTACAGCAGACGTAAGGATGAGGTTTAGGTTTAGTTTAGTAGGGAATAAGGAAAGATTGTGTATTGTGTGAGATTATTGTAGAGGGAGTGTATCCAGCCCACTCTTAGGGAAACTCTTGCTACAGCAGATGTAGGGATGACTGGCGTACAACAACAGCAACAGCAACAACAACAACAACAGCAGCAGCAGCAGCAGCAGCAACAGCAACAACCGTTCAAACGGCGTGCTCCAGCAACCTCCGGTCAACGCGTCCTACGACCAGCCTGTGACGAGCAAGCATGGCTTACTCACGGCTTGATGATCGAATTAATATTTTGGGGTTCCCCAACTACGGGGTTCCCTGGTTTGCCACTTTATAAAATGAAAAAGGGGCCGTACGATGTCCATCGTTGTCACTCTCTAGGTTTGGGTTGATGTGACAAACAACGCTACCTACTCCCTCGAGGAAAGCTGCAAATTGCGCCAACCCGCCCTTTCTCTCCCACTTGTCACCCCCTCTGTTTAGCTTCATTTCAGGACAGAAGGCTGCGCCTTCATAAAATCCACACGATAATGAACCCTACATCTTTTCAAGGACGAAGAGTGACAGACGTGGAAGTCAAATTCGAATAAAAAGAACCTATATCATGCATGGATACTGCTTTTTTCAAAGCGGAACTTACAGGACTACCATCGCACCCACACCCCCCCCCCCACCCACCACCAAAAATGTGCATGCCTGGAAGCTAATGAGGCCTAAGAATCTCTGTTAAGGCGTTAAGCATTAATCGACCCTAATGGTTCTCAATCATCCCCAATAAAGCCCTGAGCTTGTGGGGGCCCATGTAGTAGCCCCGGAGGAACCCCAGAAGCTTGGGTCCAACTAAAAGGTCCCACTTTGGCTTCCCTGAATCCTTGGAATAGGACCATCAGTTTGTATTCTTCATGACTTGTTAGGTGCTTAAGGTAATGCAGGAATTCTAGTACCAATCACCCTCCAAACCCTAAGCCCTTGACCCAGTTGCTTGCTGCAGGGTTTAGAGTTTTAGGTTTTAGGTTTTAGGTTTTAGACCCTAAACCCAAAACCCTTGTACGCAGGCTGTCGATGCAGATAAGAACTTCAAAAGCTCAAGCGGCTTTCAGAATCTATGGGCCAGAAAGGCAACCCTAATCTTACTTTAGGGAGTTAGGGAGGGTATCCAGGTCACACTAAAAGGGTTCTTCTGGGTGATCCTAGAAGTTCACTCCATACTCCCCATAAGCAGATGTAAAGTGAGCGACCCTACATTCCCGAAACTAACATGGAAACCCAAAAAGGGCCCTATAAAGACTACAGTCCTTCTAAAAGGGGCTATATGGGTTTCCATGTTAGTTTGGGGGAGTGTAACAAGGTCTGGGGTGAATGGTGCTTAAGAGAAAGGGGTCTGTAATAAACTCGATAGAACCACCCTGTTTAAACCTATGCTAGCGCCGGTATTCATTCCCCCACTCCGCACTTACGCACCATGATTGTATTTGAGTAGTGCATTTTGCAGCCTGCAAAAGGCTCAAACAAGCCCTGAACAAACCAAAGCAGCTTTATTTGGGCTGCCTGACGGGTTTTGGGGGGTGAGGAAAGTAGGGATCCTCTGCAAAAAGCCCAGCCCTAAGCCCTAAACCCCAAGCCGTATACCTGAAACCCCCAATACTCAACCCTATATCCTGAACCCTAAGCCCTAAGCCCTACATCCTAAACACGCCCAACCCCAAACCCCAAACCCTAAGCCCTTAACTCTAGGCTCCGCATCCTAAACCCCGCAACCCTAAACCCTGAATCTTACGCCCTAACCCTGCATCCTAAACCCCACAACCCTAAACCCTGAACCCTACACCGTAAACTGTGCATCCTAAACCCCACAACCCTACACCCTGAACCCTACACCGTGAACCCTACACCGTAAACTGTGCATCCTAAACCCACAACCCTAAACCCTGAACCCTACACCGTACACCGTGCATCCTAAACCCCCAATCCTAAACCCTGAGCCCTACACCCAAAACCCCCAACTTCCTCAAACCCTACCCGACCCTTCCTGCAGCGCTCGGCGCTTCGGAGGGCTCCCTTGGGCTAAAAGGCTCCAGGGACTCGGCGAAGCTAAGATCCTTCAAAGCACTCTGGGCTCAGGGATTTCGGTTTGAGATTAGGGTTTAAGGCTTTAAGGGTATAAGGGCTTGAGATTAGGATTTAAGGTCTTAAGGATTCAGGTTTGGTGATTAGGATTCAGGGATCAGGGGTTAGGGCTTAGCGTTTAGCCGGCTTAGAGACTCATGATGCTGGGATCTTGGCATCTCAATCTCAAGCTTAGGAACCTGCAGCTATCAAGTGACTCTAATAGGATCCTAATTTTTGGGTTCGGGTACTGGGAGGGTCATGGGGGCTTAGTAAGTAGGTTCATAACCTGTATAGGCCACATAATAAACCCCAATTATCCCCATTACTTACCTGCTTACTAAGTCCCCATGACCCTCCAGGTACCCAACATCTTCTTTGTACGTGAAGGGTTTAGGACTCAAGGAAGAAGGCTCAGTGTTTACCGTTCGGTGATGAGCCACTTAGGGATTAGGCTTCTAAGGGCATATGAGCCATGGTCTAAACTTTAGTATCCCCCTTAGTGACCCCTATAGTAGTCCACTATACAGTCCCCCATATAGCCCTTTTAAGGAGTCTAGACTATAGCTCATATGGTCTAGGGGGAAGACTGATTTTCTGAGGTGAGGTGATAGTGTGCCCATGGCTTCGTGGAGACATCATATTATGGTAGTTTTTAGGAGTACTTGATCACGAAATGACCCTGACTTAGGTTCCCGTTCTATCTTGTGATCTCCTTGTCGGCCCCTGAAGGACCTGTCGAGCAACGCTCAGACTCATGCATAGTAGCATGTTTACATGTGGTTCCCCGGATTCTACAGAAAATCTATACTCAAGAATATTCCCAAATTTACACCGCCGACCACAATAAAAACACTCCTTCATGTAGCCCTGATCGGTATAAACCCCTATTAAATGCCAGTTTCTATTTAATTTCTATTGTCTCTTGAATTGGGTTCTCCATTCTTGATACCCTAAACCCTATGTATCCCCATAGTGTTTTCGAGGAAGGGACTTGCCTTCGAAGATCTTTATGATCCAGCCGAACCACCAGCAGCGCTGCTTTTATTGCATGTGTTTCCTCCGCAGCCTCTGTCTTCTCAGTCTTTCTTGTTCAAGTTCTCCAAGGAACAAACAGAAACAACAAACAGCAAACAACACGCAACACAAGAACACAACGCCAAAACAAGAACAAACAGCCAAGACGCGCAAGAAAGCGACAAGAAACAGAACGATGCGAAACAGACAGCACAGGACAACCTTCGAACAACAGTTTTTGTTTGCACGTTTCGGTTGCCTCTGGCTGTGTTCCTTTTTTTTTGAAACTGGCATTCCTAAGATTTCCTAAAGTAGCTTGCAAGGATAGCCACAGGTGTAGGATTGGATCCCATAATGCCATAACGAGAAGCTGCCAACTTGTTGTGGGTTCTCCCAACCACTCCCCAATCCCCCGTAGGTTCTCCCTTAACTAACCTTACTTAACTCTTCCGTAGCGTAACTAAGGGGGAACCGTAAGGGTTACAGAGAGCTGGTTGGTGAACCCCTTAAATCCTATACCCCTAAACCCTATCTCCCAAATCCCTACACCCTGAGCCCTAAATCCTAAACCCCTAAACCCTGCAGCCTAAATCCCTAAACCCTACAACCCTAAACCAACAAACAAATTTGCAGCCGAAGTACTGGGGGCAACTTGTCGAAAGCTTTCCTGCGTCGGATATGTCGAGTTTTTTTGGATTTAAAGGGTTTGGGGTTGAGGGGCCCCTTTTTGGGGGCGAAGATGGGGTTACACCAGGGATGTATTGGAATAGTGTGGGTTTAGGGTCCAGGAATTTGGAATCTCCTGTGGGAGGCCCACGCAATAGCGAATTGCGGTCTCCCATTTACGGAAACTACCATGTGGGCATACCCCAAACACTAACCCAGACCCTCAAAAGGATCTAAAAATTAGATCCCCTAGAACCATAGGGGGATTTATGCAAGGATTACATGAGGACCTTCAATGGGTCTATATAGGGGATCTAATTTTTAGATCCTCCCAGGGGTCTGGGAAACCCTAAATCCCTAAATCCCTAAACCCTAAGCCCTAAACCCTACACCCTAAACCCTAAGCCCTAAACCCTAAACCCCAAGCCCTAAAGCCCTTAACCCTAAACCGTAATCCCTAAACCCTTAGCCCTAAATTCGAAACCCTAAACCCTAAGCCCTAAAGAGCCAACCCTTCA
>CAJNIZ010005201.1:0-11460 GCA_905231905.1 Symbiodinium pilosum
ATGATAATTATTTAACCGTAATTATTTAAACTTTTCAGACCTAAAATTAGGAATTTTGCCTCCACAACTTGACATTAAAGAGGGTACCTAAACAAACCCAAGACCCTGAATAAGCCCGAAAACTTGACATTAAAGCGAGTGCCCCTGCATAAGCGGGTCCAACATTATACTCGAACAAAATTCATTCGGCTGCAGGCGCTAGCGGCGTTAACGACCAGTGATGGCGGCGCCACCACAGATTCGAGTGCTGACACAACAGGTCCCTGGGTCAGGAAGTTGTATATGCGGTTCGGAGGCTCGGCAGGGAGTTCCCAAGAATCTGCTAGGATTTGTGAAGACATTCGCTGGTATGATAGGTTCTCAACTTTTCGTAGAAAAAATTTAGCTGCAGACACAGGCTTGTCCTGCAGGGATCTACTGTCCCCCATGAATAGATCGATGGCATAATCTCCTTTTGTAGCATTTTGCGCGAAGTATATGAGCCGACTCGGTTCAACCACCAGTTCAACAATCACTGCTCAGGTGTGGATGGCGCCCTGCTGTCAGAGCGGGATGCCCTATCACAACAGGTGGCCTGAAAACATGGGCTCCGCAGATTATGTGTTATGTAGGACATTGAGGGTTTAGGGCTTAGGGTTTAGTTTGCATCTACATAGGGGCATATCGGGGTGACATCGGTTCATGTAGAGTGGGAATGAAAAAAGACCACAATTTAGGGCTTTGGGTCTACTGTTTGGGGGGTTAACCCTAAACCGAGGCTAGGAGTGCAGGGCCCCAGTCTTGGCGTTGCAAGGGGAGATGTAATGCAAACCCATGATTAATAAACCCCCTCCTTTTCAAGGGCCTGAATAGTAGGATCCCTATCAAGGGGAGGGGGTGTATTAATCAGAGGTCTGGGTTATGCGTGATTTGTGTGTTCGACATGGGGTTCCTATTGGGGGCCCAATGATGAATGCACTTGTTTCATGACGCTTGTACACATACTAGTGCATGTTTCCAGGGCTCCATGTGATGCCATGGGCGCTTCAATCAGAAGTTGGCCAGTTCTCAAACACGTTCTTGTACCCCGAAAAAATCTCAACGGAGATCGCCCTGCTCCCTCTGTAATCCCGACACTTCGCTTAGAGTAGAGTTTAGGGTTAAGGGTTCTGAGACACTCAAGTACTTTTCTGACACCCGCGAGGTGGGCCAACTGCAGAAGCAGCTTGCAGATGCCGAAAACCAAGCCAAAGAGACCGCAGAGCAGTACCAGAAGTTGCAGATCCTTTCCAAAATCACTTGAGTAGTATTTTATTTGAGGAGATTATGGTACCCCATATAGAGTAAGTTTATATCCTCCTTTGGGGTGAAGGGTTTTTTTTTATCATAACTTCTACTGCCTATTGTGAACAGAGTGACTGTAAGCGGGTACGACCCAAGGTATTCATAGGCTGTGCTTTGGGTTTAGGGTTTAGGGGCGGGGCGGGGAATTCGCCACACGGGCTTTCCCCTGAAGGGCAGAGTTTCACCTTTCTCCCAGCCAGCTGGGTGGGCAAAGATGTCCTTTCTACGCAGACTGTCTTTGCGCCGTCTGCTCGTAGAAGCCTGTATGATGAGGTAGCATCATATTCCTTCATCATCCTCTTATAACGATTGTAAGACAGCAAAGTATCCCTTAGGCTCCTACATGATGTGGGATTCGATTCTTGCTTGGCAAGCTGGGCAAGTAAGGATGTCCTACCAGGAGGAGGGTCGCTTGAAGGAGGAGCAAAGGCAGCTCGCTGCCTCATACCAGGAGCCTTTCTCTGGAAGTACGAATTACGTAGCTATAAGGTATTGGCATGACTACTAGTATTGCCGGTAGTAACGTTGCCGTTATGTGTCGGAGTACTTCCGCTACGGGAACTTTTTGGTTTATTTTTTGAGGGCTTTGGGCATGTTTGTACGTGTTTGTTTGCTGCAGGGTGCGAGGGCGAATTGTTTTCGGGTTGGGATCCAAGGGTTTGGGTTGCCAGGAGCAGTGTGCATCCCTGACCAAGCAGATGGACGTTTTCCGGGAGGCATCTCAGGGTGCTGTGGATGCGCAGGCAGGAGCTTCAAAAAACACAGGGTTGGAGCGTAGAAGCGACTGCGTACAGAGTTGTACCTTCATCCCCTCGAGGTCAGTGAACTATTCAATGCGCCTGAAGTCCCTAAAGCAAAACGACTTCTGTAGAATGCGTGATGCCAGTAGGGAGGGGGGTGGGATCATAGTGAGCTCCGCCATTCTAACAGCAAACGCAAGATTAATCGGTAGCGGGTGATCTGAATCTTGGCATTGATATCATCATTGGTGGTAGGTTTGTATCACCGCTCCTCATGCATACTCCTCCTGCAACAGCTTCAAGCAGTGTGCCGTTTTTGGTTGGGTTCCCAGCAGGAGCATGCCATTTTGGAGAGGCTCATGGGAGGATGTTACTTTCTGGGTCAAAGTTGCAAAGCCAAGAAGAAATAGAAATGACAAATTTCAATATTTCCCAGCTATGAGAAGCCAGAATGCGGCATCAGAGGGAGGAGGTGGATTCGCCTTTTCCCAGTTGGAAGGTCAGGGGGCCTAGTAAGTAAGTTATACTGTAACGCTTAGGGCTTAGAAGCCATATTGTAATACCTCCAGTCCCCCAAACCCAAAGTCTTTTTCATTATGAACCTACTTCTTCCGCGAGAAGCCTATATGAGCTATAGTCTAAGCCACTAGCATCCCCTTAGCAACCGTCATAATACTCCCCTACAGAATCCTCCATATAACCCCCTTTGCGGAGTTTAGGCCTTAAACCCTAAATCCCAAAGCAATAAAACCCTATATAATCCCCTATATAACCCACCTGTAAGGAGTTTAGACTATAGCTCATATGTCCGAGCACAGGAAGCCGCCCGGCTTTCCGCAGATCGTGACCTGCTGGCACAGCAGGTTCAGCAGCTGGAGAAGCAACTGGCGGACGCAACTGGCCCTTTTTAAGGGAGGTACATAAGGGTTATGTGGGGGCTCTATAGGGATTTGGGATTAATAGGATTTAGGGGAACGCCACTGAATTAGTTGTCACTGGGAATGTTTGCCCGCGCTGCTTGCAACGACAAAAAAAGGCTGGTTTGGTGGCTTTAGATTGTGATGGTACTGCTGCTGCTCCAGTATGGTCGCTGCTACTGGGTCACTAATTCCAGCTTCTACTACTGCTCGTCACGCTCCCTGCAACTGCTCATGTTGACCACTGATACACCCTGCTCCTGCCATGGCTTTTTGTTCTTGTCTATCATGGTCCCCAGGCAACCACTGCGGTCAGCCAGAATGTTGCGGACCAGCAGCAGCTCCAGGCGTCCCTGCAAGAGGAGGCGCGACAAAAGGAAGAGCAACGGCAACTTGCAGCGACGCTGCAAGAGCAGTGCCTTACCTTGCAAGTGAGACCTCAGAAGCTTTTGTTATCTGGTCGTTTCCAACAATGAGGGGCACCCAATCATGATTCAAATTTACTATAGGGCCGCCCCCAAAAGGGATGGTTTGATGTTGAGCTGTGCAATGCTTTCTGTAGCCTGGCCGAAAGCGTGGAGATGGGTGTTTGCTCGGCCCTGGGCTATTGCAATGGGGAGCCTGAAGCGAGCCACAACCTTGCCAGAGCGTGCTTAGGGTCTAGGGGACACATAGGGGTTCTATTGGGCTTTGTGGGATATTCGAGAAGTGCTATAGATTGGGAGCGTCTCTTAGGGTGGTATTCCTTCGTAGTCTAAAATTATCCAAAAGTCCACACCATCCCCCATGAGTTTCTTGACAGAATCCTGCAACCCCACACCCTGTACCAGCAGGAGCAGCTCGGAAAATTCAGGTTGTACTGAGGTCCAGGCATATAGCGTGACCACCCCCCCCCCAAGAAAGGTGCTCCAGCTTGGCGAAGGAGGTCGAGAACCTGAAGGAATCTGACGCATGAACTAGTCTGTATATAACCCTGATAATCCCTATAGTTTCCATTTTCTTTTCTATTATCCCAATATAACCCCGATATAACCCAATATTGTCCCAATGGGTACAAATTATTTTCACGTGAAGTTTTCGAAGCTGGGGGTGTATGGGTATGTCTTGCTCTCAAGCCATAATTGTGTCCCCGGAAAAGCGATGCGTGTGGGGAGGCAAATAAATTCTGTATGATTGAGCTTGGGGTTTCGCATTCCTTCATACCATGGGTAATTCTCCCTTACAGTATCTCTCCTCAAAGAGGTCCGATTACCTACTGTGATAACAGTTGCTCCAAGGGGGAGCCACCTAAAACCTAGCTTACAGCTTCGAGCCGTTTTGTCTTGCAAGCAATCCTCTTTCCCAAGGGTGTTCCCATACAGTCTATACTTTATAGCTAAACCCTAAACCCCTAAACCCTATACTTTATAGCTACATGGATCCTTGGGTTTGCAAGGCTGTGCAAGATGCTGTGCCCAACGGAGATGGCGGAATTTGGGGCATGTTTGGCAGAGTTTTCTGATCTGCTGTGTTACGGTTTAGGGTTTAGGGTTTAGGAGCTGTTGTCCATATTAGGGATGCCACGGGACCAGTAAGGGTGGAAAGAGGGTGCTTCTTATAGTCTGATATATTCCTTAGTAAGGAACCCATGTCCGTGAACTAGCTGGGAAATATTGTGACGTGGAGTTTCCATGAATAGGTACCTACAGTTTATGGCTCGGAATTGAGGGCATGACGCCGATAATGGAGAATCAAATGAAAATCAACAAGAAAGCTTCTATATACCTTGTTGCCTCAACCTTTCATCAGGCCTAAGTACCACAAACTCGCAATCCCAAGTCCAGAAGTCTTTGAAGCAAGGATACCAGGATCATATGAGCTATAGTCTAAACTCCTAGTACCCCCTTAAACACCCCTACCATAGTCTCTTATATAACCCCCTACATAAAACCCCCTTGAATTAAGGAGTTAGAACTACAGCTCATATTTAGGATGAGTACTTCCATGCAGTCTCTGTCACTTTGCATCCCCGGGAGTTTTAATCCAAGATGAACCCTAAAGCCTATCCCGAGCAAGTCAACGCCCTAAACCCCTCCACAGAAAGACCCTGAAGCCTAAACCCTCTTCAACCAGAAGTCCCCCAGACCCTACACCCTTGTAGCCTCCTTGAGACCTCCCGCAGCAAGGACATGGAGCTGGCGTAGCTCAGGAAGAATTGACAGCGGAGCGCGAGGCGCACGCACGGCAGGTTCAACAGCTTGAACCTCTTCAAGCATCTAGGGAAGGGCATTGGGAGTGCACCTTCTTAAAGGGTGACCAGAACCAAAATGCGATCCTGCTGCCATTTTGGGGGCAGGTATTTTGAACAATTACCATTTGAGTAGCATGTTTTTTTGAGGTGTTTAGGATTTCAATTTTTGTCGTGGGGGTTACTAGGGGTCTACACCCCTAAAACAACCAACAGAGTAACATTTTAGTGGAAGGTTAGGGTTTAGTGATGAAAGGGTTAGAAGAAGCACGCGATTAGGGGCTATTCAGGGTTTCAGGGCGAGGTTTTGCTTTGCATGTTTAGGTTAGGGTCTTCGGCGTGGGGTTAAGCATGCCATAGTGAGAGTGACGTGGAACACAAAAAGGACATGGAATGGAAACTTGGATTGTTTAGGGGTTAGGCAGCCTAAAAGGACCGTGTCTGGTCGTTACAGGGGGTCCGTGTAAGTCTGGGGGAGGGTAAGTAGCTTGCGAAATTGGGCCACCACGTCTCAACAAAGAGTCAGGTTCAATTGGGTCTTCGGTATCGTCTGAGCCAAAGAGCCTGATTGGCCCCGCCACAGCCCCAAAATTTCACTCCAAAATTGCAACCCCAAACCTGTAACCCTGGCTTGCCACATGATATCTAAACCCTAAAACCTAAACCCGAAACCCTAAGCCCTAAACCCTATAGGGATCCCTGTGTACTCAACCCCCTGTTTGGAGGAAGGGAGACAGCTCAGAGCCCAGGAGATGCAGCTTGCCGATGCAGCCAGCGCTGCCAACCAGACGGCAGAGCAGCAACAGAAGCTTCAGGCGCCGTTTAGGGTTAAAAGGGTTTAGGGCTTAGGGTTTAGGGCTTAGGGCTTGGGGTTTAGGGTTTAATGAGGGTTTAGGGCTTGGGGTTTAGGGCTTAGGGCAGGGGTTCGGAATGAAGATTTTCAACGAAAGGATTGGGGTTTGCGCCGTAGGTTCTTCCCCTAAGGCTTGGCAACCCCTAAGCCCCCAAACTGCCGCCTGCCCCAACCCAAGCCCGCAAGCCTTCCGAAGCTCCCATTGCCCAGCTGAGCTATAGTCCAAACTCCTTGTATCCCCCTTAATAACCCCGATAATACTCCCCTATAGAATCCCCTATATGACCCCCCCTTTAAGGAGTTTAGACTATAGCTCATTTGTAATCCCCTACATAGCCACCTTTAAGGAGGTTCAGACTATGGCCCAGGTGTCTCTGGAGGAGGAAAGCCGGCAGAAGGAGGAGCAAAGGCAGCTGGCGGCCTCCTATCAGGTGGGAGTGCTGTCATGAAGTAGGAACAGTCATATGAGACATAATCTAAACTCCTTAATGGGGGTATATATGGGATTATATAAGGGACTAGTATAGGGGGATACTAGGAGTTTAGACTATAGCTCACACAAGGGTGATATAGGGACAAATAGGGGTCATATACCTTACATGGTATCTAGGGGCAGTTTAGTATGGGCACGTAAGGTAGCGAAGCATATGCAAATAGTTTCCTGTGTCCCTGCATGTGGTATAGTCTAAACTCCTAGTATCCCCCTTAATAACCCTTAAAGTAGTCCCCTAAAACAAACCTTATATAGCCCCCCTTAAAGGAGTTTAGACTATAGCTCACATGCTCTACCTGCTTGAACATATTCGGAAGGGCTCCTCGTAATTAGGCGATGTAGGTGGGGACGTTAAGAGGATTGCCTACATGAGCGACTGTCAAAGTTTGCCTTGCCAACGACCCCTCAACAGTGGACACAGGGGTCCCTCTTGTAGTATAGTCCTTGATATTGTACCTCAGAAGAAAGCCATGTCCATTAAATCACGTAGGAAATGGAAATGTTCTCTGTAGCTCGCATGGCGTAGATGTACAAACGAAGCTCATCTGGGAAGCCGTTGGCAACCATGAGAAACCCCTGACAGCCTCTGGGCATGATTGGAGCTGCTTTTAACCATTGGCAAGGGCGGTTATATCCGCCCCTGACAGAGCTAGCTCTTCGCAGAGTTTTACCGTAAACATGGAGTGCACTTTCAGTGTGGTAGAAGAACTTCAGTTAAGTTCCTAGGCCGAAGCGCTTCATGCTGCTCGCAACTTTCTAACCTAGCAGCATGACGACTTTGATGATTCAATGTTGAGCTTCTGTTGTTCAAGTGCGGCCCAATGCAGGCTACCGCCCTTTTCTGGGTAAAAAAGTTCCAAATCTGTTGTACTGTGTTTGTATTCAGACCAATAAGGAACATCAAAGGCCATCACTTTACAAGTCTCCCAATGTAGAATTAACTCGTGCCTGCAGCATCTCTCTGAAGAATACATAAGCAGCCTAGAAATGGTCTAAATCCTAGTCGCATCCTCATGCGATCCCTGTCATCTCCATGAAAGTCTGGCAGTTTTATAGAGCCACACCTACCCTCAGTCCAGGGTACCTAAACCCAAAACAACCCAAGAACTAAACAATTGATCTGCAAACGCTCGCCGTCCTCAGGCCATGCAGCTTGCACAAACCTTCCAAGAGAAAGCCCGAAGGCAGAAACCCCCAACCCTAAGCCCCCTAAATCCCTAAACCCCAGAACCTAAATCCCTAAACCCCCAACCCAAAGCCCCCTAACCCCCAAAATCCCTAAACCCCAAAACCTAAACCCTTAAACCCTAAACCTCAACCTCTCCGCAGGAGCAGTGTGCCTCCCTGGTACAGCAGCTCCAGGCTCTTAAGGAAGCCGGGGACTCCGCAGCCCAAATCCAAGAGGAGGGCTACAGGGTTAAGGGTTTAGGGTTGAGGGTTCAGGGTTTAGGGTTAAGGGTTTCGGGTGTAGGGTTTAGGGTTTAGGGCTTACACACTTTCAGGGAGAATGAAGTGGAAAAGAAAATGGGACATGAAACAGAATTAAATCAGGGTAAATCACAGGGATATTTCTGGGAATAATTTTCAGGGCTTAGGGCTTGTGACGGGTAACCTCCCCCAAAACTATCAAGGAACCACATCCAGTGGCCTTGATAGGGCCCTTTTGAGGGCATTATCCCAATATTACCCCAATATATACCCTATAATCCCTATATAACCCCTATAATCCCTGTAGTTTCCATTTTCTTTTCCATTATCCCAATATAGCCCCTATATGACCTCCAATATGACTACTAGTTTGCGATAGGGTAAGGTTTGCAGTTCAGGGTCCAGACCACGAGGCTCAAGGTTTCTGGGTGTGGGGTACGATTTCGGGCTGAAGGGCCTTGGAGGTTTGAAATCAAAAGTTCAGGGTGTATGGTTTAGGATTTAGGGTTTATGTACTGTAGGGCTTAAAGTCTGGGTTGTTAGGGTTGGGGTTCACAGGTTTGGTTCATTTGAGACTGGGACGGCAGCTTCAGGTGCTATAAGATTTAAGCGGTAGGTTTGAACATGCTGTTTCAATTTTTACGATTCTGAGTCCCTATATAACCTTTATAAAGCCATAGAAATTCGATTTTTACAGGGCCCCCAAACCTACCCTAGTTGTTCCTCAGATGTGAGCATGCCAATTGAGAATCCATACCGCATCGCTTTGGTTTCATTCCCTTACTGACTTGTGCTGGTGAAGTAGCAATAGAATGACCCCATCCGACCTCCCCCCAGGTTGCAGTTTATGAAAATAGCACCAAATTCGCTGAGTCGGATTTTTCGATAGCATCTCCAAACTGAGCAGCTTGCCAGGAATAGAGGCGGGGGCTTCGGGTGCGGGGGCTTCGGTTTAGTGCTTTGGGAGTCTAGGCCTGTTTCGAAGATATCGAACCCACAGGTTTCCCACACACGCCGGACAAGGTAAGTGTCACCGTATCACTTCAGGTAACCATATGATTAACAAGCTTTGTAAGAATCCTAGCTCCAGCTTGCATGAAGACATTTGTTCAAACCCTGCCCATGACCAGCATTTCAGAGCGGACACCGCGCCAGGAGGCTACACGCGTGTCCGCAGAGAAGGACATGCTGACGCAACTTTGGAATACATTCATTAAAATCCTAACTTGCTTTGAGACGCTCTTGATGCAGCGGCAGGCACAGATGCAAGCTGGAGGCTCAACCTCTTTGGGGTCCTTGGTTAGGGTCTTCGACCAGCACCAAATGAAACCAAAAACCAATGCACAAGAAAAGTGCTTACTTTGCAAAAACAAGTAAGGATATCACCATGGAAGCAGGATTTTCTGCAATACAGCGTGGGCATTTGAATGGCTTAGGCAACAAGTTCAGCAGCTCGAGAAGCAGCTGGCGGATGCATTCAATGCAGCTGGGTCTTCCTGGCATCCCTGAACCCTCAAGATTCAACAGTAAACCCTACACCGTAAATAGTAGTTTCCATTTTCTTTTCCATTATCCCAATATAGCCCCAATATTTACCCTATAAGCCCCATATAACCCCTATAATCCCTGTAGTTTCCATTTTCTTTTGAATTATCCCAATATAGCCCCTATATCATCCCTATAATAACCAGCCCGGAACCCCAATCCCTCAGCAGAAGCTCCCTGTCCTTGCCGAACGCCTTAAGAATAAGCTTTGCAGCTTAGTGTTTAGGGTTTAGGGGCTGATGATATTGGGGTTATATTGGGGTTATATGGGGGCTATGTAGGGATAATGGAAAAGAAAATGGAAACGATTATATAGTATATTGGGGTAATGGAAATAGAAAATGGAAACTACTATAATATATAAGGTTTGAAGAACCGAAGCCCAAACACGTTGCATTGAACTGATGGCCCCCCCCCCCTACGCTGAAGCATTCTAGAGCGCGCTCAATGTCTGAGTCCAATTTCTCTACATGCAGTCGGAGACACAGAGGAGACATGGCTTCTTTATCGCGAATAATGCAGACCACCGAGTAGCAAGGCCCTGTCCCTTCTCCTCCCAAACAGCTGGATCCCTCATCATCAGATTGTTTTGACATTAGTAATGATACTACAGCTGTCACTGCCACGGCAGAATTCAGCTCTTGTTATTACTAGTGTTTTCGTGTTATGGTTCTTGTTCAAGCCAACTTCTCATGCTCTCGCCATGGCAAAGGCAGGCAGCCAAAACACAGAAGATCAACAGCGCCTTCAACTGCCACTGGGTTGCTGTTAAGGGGCGTACATTAAGTTACTATATTAAACTTTAGTTACTATAGCACACCATAATTTGGATGCATAGTTACAAGCATGGCTTCCTTGTTATGGCGTTTTCGGAACTCAGACAGCAGCTCAGGTCATTGCAAGAGGAGATCCAGAAGAAGGAAGAACTGAAGCAACTTGTTGCCACGATGCAAGAACAGACCCTCGTCAGGACTTGTGATGAGAGAGTGCTACCAGCAGCATCTAGGCTAGGCCCTTCAAGGCACAAACTGCGAGCTCAATGGATCATGATAATTAAGTTCGGGTCCTCATTCATTCCTAGTCTCCCAATATATCCCTATATATCCCCTTCAAAGGGACCCAAATATACTATAGTTACTACAGCAGCTTCCATTTCCTTTTCCATTATCCCAACATAGCCCCTGTATAACCCCCAATTATTACTACTGTGTGGGGACCCCGCCCAGGGCATCATGGCATGAGGTAGAAGACAGAGTTTTTCTAGCGATGTTGGCAGGGCTGAGGGCGTAGCGCTCAGGGTTAGGGTTTAGGTCTACATGCTCAAGTCTGGGTTGAAAGGCATGCGAAGATATTTGCTCTCGCCTTGGAAGGGGTATGCTAGTTTGACCTATCTGCGCTGAGAGTCCTTGCAGCTCTGGATCTATCAAACATCAATGGCAGGCTCTTGGGGGATGTCTATCGTGTGGAGGCTGATCCGAAAATGTAACTTCCTCCCAAGATGAACCGATAGATCATCCGTGCCATGCTCTGTCACCAGCTCTTTCCTCAGATTCCTTCATGCAGTCCTCTCCCGATCCCGTGCAAGGTGTTCCTCCTTGGCGAAAGAGGTGGAATCCTTGCAAGCTGCACGCCAGACGGCAGAGGATTCGCAGCAAGGGGCCGTGACCTCAGGCTTTCCGTTCCAGTGCTCTAGCATCCTTACCTTTGGGCTATAGTCCCCTTTCAAGTAGATAGAATATGGTTTTGGATTTGTTATACTAAGATCCCTATATACCCCATACTCTATCNNNATCTACTTAAGGGGGGCTATATGGTGGTGGCAGTAGAATGATCAGGAGGAGGAGAGCCATGTTGTGTCGCAGTATCGGGTGCAGGCTTTGACAATTTTCCCCTTGATGTATAGGGTCTAAGGAAATATGGGTGGTTGTCAAAAT
>CAJNIZ010005202.1:0-24215 GCA_905231905.1 Symbiodinium pilosum
ATCAAGTGAACATAGCCCTTATTATTGTAGATTACCGTCGATTATAGTAGATTATAGAAGATTACAATAGGTTTTATAGTAAATGTTAGTACATATATCAGGTTATGGTAGGTTATAGTAGATTATACGACGTCCTTATGAATTATATCAGGTTATAATAGGGTATACTAGGCTAGGGTAGTCTACGGTAGATTATATTAGATTATATTAGATTATAGTAGAAGTTTTCCATGTGCGCGTCCGATGACCTATGACATGGCAAACTTGCTCATGCCAAAATCCACGTCATCGTTTTTTTCTTGTTATCGAGGCTTGACTAAATTCTTAGGAGGGGGGTTATTATACAACCCCGTGTGACGCACCCCATCCTCCTCTAACGATGCAGGGACTTTGGGACAACAATACAGGTAATGATTAAACCCTAGATCCTACTCTTTTCCAATATGAAAAAATATATATATATATATAATAATGACCAAAACCTACACCTAAACCCCACATATATACATATATATATATATGTATACGTATATATATATACATATACTCGTTAATCCCCCTATATAACCCCCCTCAACTGAATTATTTTGGTCCCCACATTATCCCTGCCGTTGCGCGTGTCGGGCCGGCAAAATTTCCCGGAAGGTTTGAGGGTCTAGAGCTTGAGGCTTTGTCGTTTACTTTGGGGCCCGCTGCAGAGCGAGCATGAGCTCCCTAAGCAGCACGCTAGGTAGCAATCTGCGACATAATCCTAAACGCTATAAACCCTGAACCCTTAGCCCTGTAGACTATGTGTGTATATATATATATGTATATGTACTACTCTCCCCTAGAAGAACCCCCCCAACCCCCGTGACGTTAGAAATTCTCGGTATATAATAATGAGAATATTTACCACTAGGGGCTGGGAGACTTTAATTTTAGGGGAAGGTGATGATATGTATACACCGCTCAGGTACTTGGACCCTTGGGGTTCGACCTAGCCCCTGAAAGCCCAAAAGTCTTTTGTCAGGATACCTGGGAGAGCGATTTGTATCTACCAGGATGGCTTGTTCAGACCATACAAGTCTGAAGATCTTACATAACTCCGTTTTAGGGTTAAGGGTTTACCTAGCGGTTAAGGGTTTAGAGGTACACCTACCAAGCTGCGCCAGTAGTGTTTTAGGGTGGATGCAGCGCCTTAAAGGGGTCCAACAGCCAAGATATTCCTGAGGCTCCCAAAAACCCAATGCGGAGCATTACCTGCACCCCAAACTGGTTTTCACTATACAGGTCTTCATATGAGCTATAGTCGAAACTCCTTAGAGGGAGTAGAGGGTATCATACAGGGGAGTATTATAGGGTTTACTAAGGTGATACTAGGAGTTTAGACTATAGCTCATGTGATTAGTACCTACATTGTGTTATTGCAGTCCCCAATCAACCCTAAACCCTAAACCCTAAACCTGAAACCCCAAACCCTAAACCCTAAACCTTAAACCCTAAACCCTAAACCTTAAACCCTAAACCCTAAAGTAGGATTCTATCATCCTTGCGGCTATGGCGATGTACAAGAAGAACATACGCAATTTGTCTCGGTTCAACCGCCTCAACGACGCTGCCCACATATGCTTACATACCCCTGTACATCCCTAAAGTCTTCCTGAAGTAGATAGAATATGGCTTTGGGTATATTATCATAAGATCCCCATATACCCCATATCTTATCTACTTAACGGGTACGATATGTATCTACCGCCTACAACCCCTACAGCCCCTGGAAGGGAACCCTGAGGGTACGAGGGCGATCTCCCAATCTCAGGATACAAGGGCAAGCCAGTTGTGAGCATTTGCCCGACGGCCGGTTACTCGCCTTAACTTAAAGTTTAGACAGAGTCTAGCGATGTCTAGCTAAGGATTGATGGGGTTGACGGGGATTGTTAGGAGAAGGAAAATTGGAGTTACTATGTGCGTTTTAGGGCTTTGGCTTTAAAGGGTTCAGGGTCTATATAGGGTTTAGGGGCTGAAAGG
This sequence comes from Symbiodinium pilosum, assembly GCA_905231905.1. NCBI lineage: Eukaryota > Dinophyceae > Suessiales > Symbiodiniaceae > Symbiodinium > Symbiodinium pilosum. The sequence goes on from CAJNIZ010005202.1 coordinate 2,011, forward strand.
GTTCAGGGTTTTGGGGTTGAGGGTTCGATTTGAGGTGCTTTCTTGCCTTTGGAACCCAAGTCCCATACTATAGAAGCCTAAATCACAACCTACATTTTGGTCACTGATCACCTGTATGAGTATGGTACAGCGCTTATGGTTTAGTGTAGCTAAGGATATTGGCTCTTGTTTGGCCCCCTACATTGTTCTACCCCCTGCGCCCTAAATCCTGAGCCCTGGGGATATACAGGTGTTGGATACATATGGAAACAGGTTTAGGGCTTGCGTTTCTTTGACAACTCTGAACCCTAGGCCCTACAACGCTGACTAAACTTGAAGGTTTAAAACCAATCAGCAGATCAACATATTATCCTTCATATAAGTCGTACTTATAAAGAAGGGCGCTCTTGTCTCCACTGCAGCAAGATGGCATACTGTTTTCGAGTCTACTGTTACGAGCGTGAATCTGATATTCTTTGTTTCAATCACCAAGAACATGACTCATATGCTCAACAAAAGACAGGGTAAACCAAAGCTATAGCCAGATAATACCCGTCACTTTCCTACAGTTACTAGTACAGCTAAATCGGGTCGAGTAATATGTTTGCCTGGCCCGCATGGATGATTGTTGGGGTTTAAGGTTCAGGCGCTTATAGGGTTCAGGGTATGAACTTTCTTCAGAAGAGTTACTAGATATCATTTTCATCAACACCTTGCCAAGTCCGAAAATTACAAGCTTTGAGCACCATGATCGACCTCACGGCGGGCTGCGTGACAGGGCGTGGAGTGACAACGGCTATCTGCAGTTTGACATTGTGCAGCACGAGCCTTGCAATCCGCGGAGCAAGGAGATCCATCAGAAACCATGCTCTTCGAAAAGGTCAACCGGTTCGGAGCAAAAAAAAATCCGGAACACCCTGCAACGGCACCAGGTTTGACGACGCACGCGTGGTATCCTCAGCCCTTGAAACCTTCGGGATGGTGATATGGGGATTTCCCAAAATTAGGGGTACCTTTTTTAGGGGTCCCAATAATAAGGACTATAGCATTTTGGGGCCTATATTGGGGTCCCCCTATTTGGGGAAACTACCATATTTCTAATAGCAATATTAATGCAAGGGTCTTACAGGCACCATGGCAGTCGTATCTGCCTGGCTTGTATGGGTGCATCTTGCGAAAATGATCCATGTGGAGACTTCCAAAACATTGGTCTGGGGGGGTTGGTACGATAGGATTACACGCTCAAAGTCGCGGTTGAACATGACAGCCATTACTATTACTATTGTTATTGCAATAGTACTACTGCTATTGCTCTGATTAAGACCATTATTGCAGATTAGCAACGTTGATACTGATGCTAGTTGTACCGTTATTCTCATCATTTCCATCCTTTCATTATTACGATTACTGCGATTATTATGTCTCCTTTCTTGATCCGTACCATTACCACGCCCTTCGGACCCGAACCCTGAACCCGAAACTCCAGAACACCAAATCTTGACCCTTATCCCGTAAACCCGTAAAGCTTAAACCCTGGACCTTAAGCCCCCAAGCCCTAAAACCTCCGACCCTAAACCCCTACACCCTAACCCTAAACCACCCTAAACCCTGACTAAAACCCTAAACCTAAACCCAAAATCTAAACCCGCAACCTAAACCCTAAACCTAAACCCAAAATCTAAACTCAAAACCTAAACCCAAAACCTAAACCCTAAACCTAAACCCTAAACCCTATAACCCTGTTTACCAAGGTACAGTCTACGGACTGACGGGCTGCACATCCGAGATTTGCGTGTCACCTTCCGTGTCTACGGGCTACAAGGTTACCGAGGCCTGGTAACCGGGGGACTTGGGGTCGGGGTTTAGGGTTTAGGGGCTTAGGGGTCAGGGGTTTATAGGGTTTAGAGCTTATTATTCGGCAGTTTTCCAAAATAGGGGGAGCTCAATATTGTCCCCAAAATAGTAGAACTCTCATTTTGGGAACCCCCAAAAAGGTACCCCTAATCTTGGGAAACACTCATCTACTTAGGGTTCAGGATGTATAGAGTTTGCAGTAGGGCCTGCCGGGTAACAAAGACTATGCCTTTAGGGGCTTAATTTGGTTCCTCCTATGCATGGAAACGGCCATGTAGAAGGATGTGTGGGGGTGTAGGGTTTTGGGGATGTATGTCCGGAGGGCTTATAGGGTTGAGACTTCGTTGGAAGGAGAAAGGCACATGAGAATATGTTAGAAGTCAACGTGAAGTTTTGCTAGTAGGGAATGGAGGCATGGCTTCCTGTAGAAAATTCTACTTTTATATATGAGCCCCTATCATCCTTTCTTTCAGTTCTTGCTAACCACTCGTGATGGAATCGGTTGGTCAAACCAAAAAGCTAAGCCCTAGGTTGCCATAAGTCCCGAAACCTTGTAGCGTCATAGGGCCCTGAGCTTCGCATGGGCCCTGCATTACGAAGTCTCAGTCCTAAACCTTAAAGCCCCAAACCCGATCTCTACATGCATCAACCTCCCATACCCTAAGCCCGGCATTTCAAGATTCTTAAGCCATAACCCTTTAACCCACAGCCTCCAACCACAAGCTTAAATTTGAAGCATAAGCCCATACAATGGGCCCTTAACCTTTCTAGGGGGATTCCAGCCAAGGTATACCGTAGCTGTACAGGGACCTCAAGGAAAAGAACCAAAATTCAGGGTCCATGTCTGCAGACTTAAACCCAAACTAGACCTTTGACCTGCACATGAGCTAAAAGAGTTTTCTGGAAAACAGGTGGAGATGGCAAAGACAAGCTTCCGCGCAACAGCCGTGTCTGGATCAAGCTACGATTGGTTTCGGGGTTCAAGGTTTAGGCTTTGGGGTGTGAGGAGTAGTCATTTTTTCGGAAGTTCTTTGACGTTTTACAAAAATCTGTTTGCAGACTTTGGAGTCGTAGGTTTTTGGGGTTTACAAGGTTTGATATAGAGCGTTTTCGGTTTTGGGTCTCTTGGGAGTTTCGGCTTAGGGGTCCAAGATCCGGATTTGGGGCTAGGATTTCGGGTGGACTGTAGTATGCCGAATAGTTGCCAATGTCATTGCCTTATAGTCCTTGTGTTACTGGAGTGGGATGTGCCGGAAGCTCTCTTGAGCTATAGCCTGAACTCCTAGTATCCTCTTAATGACCGCTTATGATACTCCTCTACAGAAGCCCCTATATACAATCCCTTTAAAGAGCTTAGACTATAGCTCACATACTGTCCGAGATAATAGAATGCTATCTATTCTATTTGGTGCATTTACTAGAAGCGAGTGGGGGGGTTATGATGAAGGGGAGGAGATTAGCTGTCACACACAACCAGGATATAGCCTTTGGGATTTAGGGTTCTAGCAGGAGTGGGAGTAGTACCTGGACGCCAAGCGTAGGTAACATCATAGCCCCAAACCCCGAAAAGAGCCAAAAAGAGCATCATTCCACGTACTTTTGGGCCTCAGATTTACAGAAAAAGAAAAACAAAATGGGCAGCGCTACAATATTTAGGACTTATGGGGTTTAGAATGTTTAGGGTTTGGCGTTAGGAGAGATAGGGGCAGGGGATTAGGTGCCTTTCGCCCCGATTAGCCAAGGAGACACTAAGTTCCTAAACCCTATAAACCCCAAACCCTAAGCCGTAAACCGTACACCCTATAAAGCCTAAACCCTAAACCCTATAAGCTCTAAACGCTATGAACCCTGTAAACCCTAACCCCCACAAAGTCCTTTTACGGAGTTGAGACTATAGCTCCCGGATCCCTGCCTAAAAAAAGGTTATGGGCTCGAGGTTTATGGGGATTTGGGATTTGGATTGTTGGTTTGGGACTTCGGGGGTTTAGGGGCTGTAGGGTGTAGGGTTTAGGGGCTGTAGGGTTTAGGGCTTATGATGGGGTTTAGAGTTTTGGGCTTAGGGATCGTGTGTTTAGCGTTCATGGTATACGACGGTTTGGGGTTCGGAGCTTTGGAGTTTGGGGTTTAGGGATTAAGGTTTACGGGCTTTGGGGGTTTTCGGGGTTGGGGTTACGGCGTAGGAGTTTGGGAAAAGCGCTACACAGGCCTGAATAGGTGGAATAGGGAGAGTCAATTAAGTGTTTTCAGCGTATATAGGGCTTAGGGGCTTCGGGTTGTTGCTTGGTCGGAGACGAGAGCATGGAAGTTTGAGGACAGTTCTCCCTGCTCACTGTGTTGGGCCTGCGCCAGCACAACTGGCAATCTAGATTCCAAGAATACGATTCATGGAGTGCGCTTTGTTTATGTTGCTTTAGGGTGCGTCTAGTAGAACCAGCAACTCTAAACCGTATGCCCTAAACCTTATGCCCTAAACTCTAAATTCTGAACCCTACATCCTAAACCCTAAATCCTAAACCCTGGGTCCGGTAAAACAAAAAAAACCTGAATCCTGAATCCTAACCCTAAGCCCAATGCCCCGGCCTAGGAATGTGATGCCGGGTTCGCCGGGACGCCCGTAGTTGAGCCTTGCGGCAGCGACGGTGAGGCTTCACGGTGAAATTTGGGAACCCTGAATCAGGCAGTTTAGGTTTCAGCGGTTTAGGGGTTTAGGGTTTAGGGTTTTAGTGGCTCCAATAACCTACAGTTTAGTAGTAAGTACCCCTTAATTAGTAGGTATAAACCATAAAACTGTAGGTTATGGGGGTTACAGGTAGGTTTAGGGTCTTAGGATTCAGGGATTATAGGGTTTAGGGCTCATGTTTTCGGGGGTTAGGTTTTAGGGTTTAGGGACCCTGGAACCCCAAATCAGGCTTCTAAGCCCAACTAGGAGGACCCCCAATAATATAGACCCCACAATACTACAATCCTCATTTTTGGGATCCCAAAAAGGTACCCTAAACCATAAACCTGTTTCGGGAGCCCTCCGAGTCGTAAACCCTAATCCCTGAACAGGGGCCCTATGTGTTCAGGCCTACATCCTGTCCGGCTGCGACGGCACCACCACAACGAAGCCTTGGTTTAGACAAACTTGCAGAAACCTCCGGTACATTCTTGTAGTGTAGACCCATGGTTACTAAACCGCCTCCTTTTAACGGCCTAAGTACTAGGATCCCTATTATCATCCTTATAAGGGGGAGGGGGTTCATTAATCAGGGGTTTGGGGTTTAAGGCCGCTTTGGGCGTTTGGAATCGGATGTTGGGACATATCAATGGCCGTATTTTCCAGGGACGCTAAAGGCTGATTAACAAAATGGTCCAGGCGCCGATAGCCGGGGTGCGCTTAAAAGTGTTTTAACATCCACTAAAGCTACTTATTAAGAATGTAACCTTAAATTTCTACATGTAGCAGCTTACCTCCCCGCAGTATAAGAGGCCTCGAATCCCAAGCACCCCCCGCGGCAGCGCTTCAAGTCCTGCAGAGTTCAAAGCGCCCGGGTCCGTACAACAAGCTTAGGACAAAATAGGATCTTAAGGATTGGGTTTAGGGTATACGATTTAAGGCCCAGGTTTTAGGGTTGTGGTTTATATGTAAGTTTTATCTGCAACTGCAACTCCAACTACCTACAGCTTTATGGATTCTACCTACCAAATAAAGGGTAATTCATACTAAGCTGTGGGCGAATACTTGGGGTTACAGGTAAAGGGTATGGCCTGCAGCTTCCCTAAGCCCAAAACTCATGGGTGGCTCCCCGATTAACACCCTCTATACTACCCCCCCCCCCCCAAGGCTCTCTCTTGATTAACTCTAACAAGCCTTATTATACCTAAATAGCCTTAAGTATGGGGGGAACCTAAGTGGGGGTAGCATACGCGGGGGGGTAGTAGGGGAACCCATGAGAAATCCTAAGCCCTACTGGGTATGGTTCTCAGCTGTTTAAAGTCTCTCCTGTAGAGCAGAATCGGCAATCTTGCGTAGCATCTTGGCAACCCGTGCCTTTCAACTGACTGGGGGCTAGTAGGGTATATGGAACTATATGGGTAGTTCCTGAAATTAGGGTCCCCCATTTTGGTCCCCCTAAATATAAGGTGCCGTTATATAATATATACCCGGGATGGGATCACAATTTCGAGAACACCCCATATTTCTTTCATACAAGGGCTGTGAGGGGAATATATATATATAGGGGCATAGAGGAATATATAGGGCTCACATACCCTTACACTAATAACTACCAGTAAGAATACGGCCTGTGTATTCTGCCCAAAGGGGTTCCTAAATCCCAAACCCCAAACCCTAAACCCCAAACCCTAAAACCTAAACCTTAAATCGCAAACCCTAAACCCTAAATCCTAAACCCCAAACCCCACACCCTGAACTTATCCCAAGAATGCTTTCTTGCATATTTGGTTAGGAGCTCAATGGGGGAAATCCGGGGATGAAGATGTGTTTGGGTTTAGGGTTTAGGGTCTGGGGTTTAGGGTTTGGGGTTGTAAGGTTTAGGCTTTAGGGATGTACTGTAAAGTCGGAATACTCATCAATATGATTCGCTTATCCTCAGATTGCTATAGCATACCATACTCCAAGGCCCTCTTCTAATCCCCTCCCCCCCTAATATTAAGCCCCCCCACCCCCTCCCGGAATGTTGATTACCCTAAGTACAATAGACCACATAATGGTGAGCATTTAATATTAGAGGGGTGGGCTGGGTTTAATGTTAAGGGGAGGAATTACAATCTTCCCACACGGTTCCTCGCAGCTACCACTTCTTGAGGTCAGCACTTGGTATTGGCATGTTGATTTTGTTTGGTTCAGATTTGCTACCCGACCTGCGCACAAAACAGTCCGTCAGGCAGCTCCTTGACATTTCTCGCAATCAGGCTTGCCTACTTATTCCCTAGACTTATCTAGCCTTTCCAATACAGACCTCCTTCTTACGTAGGACCCCACATGCTCTCATGCTGTTGTAGGAACACCCTCATGCCCATGTATCCCATAGCAACCCTACGAGGCATCATCTGCAGCCAAGGACTTCAACAACCACTAGCACCAAAACGACTACCACAACTACGACGAAGACATCGACCATAACTTCCACTGTGACCACGACAACCACGTCTACCAAGACCACTACAATCACCTCCACCACCACCACAACAACCACCAGCACCTCAGTTGCTAACCCTGAGGGTCCAAGTACCCACATTGTAAGCTTTGAGATGCCAATAGCCCTACGGATTCCGGGTTTTGGGTGCTTAGCCTAACCATTTTGGTGCTAGCCTCTCAGTTGCTAAGAGCTTGTGGGCTTCAGGCCTTGAATCGCACATGTTTAGGATGAGGATTTAGGGTTTATAGAGGGTTTAGGGCTTAGGATTAGGATTTAGGGTTTCGGGTTTATATAGGGTTTAGGGTTTAGGGAGATCCTGTGTGTGATGTTAAGGTAAATCTGAGGATGAAGGGCGTGACTTTGTTTCTGGTTTGTGGTTGGGGTGTAGTAAGGGAGCCTAACTGATTACGAATATTGTAGCCCTAGGTGCCCTGTAAAATCATGGCGTGGGATGCCTCACGTTAACTGCGAAATAGTGTTGGTAATCTTGCAGGCCGTTTGAGGCTCCTACATCAGGGGTTTGAAGTTTGATGTTTGGGTGTTTGTTGAACCAGCCAGGTACATCGACTACTACATCTACGAAGACGTCGACAACGACAGTTACAACGACCTCTACCAGCACCAGCACAACAATGACGTCGACCACCACGTTGACATCTACGACAACAACTTCAACTGTCACAACCGTCACTACCACTTCCACCACTACTACGACGAAAACTTCCACGACAACAACCTCAACAACAACGTCTACCTCCACCACCAGCACTTCAACTACCACCGTTACCACCACCACTAAGACCACGACCAGCACATCCACTTCAACAACGACAACATCCACCACTACAGTTACCACAGTTACAAGCACGAGCACTGTCACAACTACGACAACCACCTCTACGGCTACATCTACAACGACCACAACAACAGAGACCAGCACAACCACGAAAACTTCAACGACAACGACATCCACGACAACAGTAACCACGACCACTGAGACGTCAACCACCACGATCACCTCAACTACCACCGTCACCACCAGCACTAGCACCTCAACCGAGACAAGCACCACGACAACCACGAGCACAATCACCGAGACCAGCACAACGACTAGCACCAGCACAACTACCACGACGTCAACGCAAACGACCACCCACACCACCACTACAACTTCAACGGCAACTACAACTACGACAACAACCAGCACCGTTACCACCACTGTCACCTCAACAACCACGTCTACGGAAACCAAAACTACAACCACCACGACCGAGACGACTACCTCAACCACCACCGCGACAACGACAACAACCACCAGCACCACGACAACAGAGACATCCACAACAACAGTGACCACCTCAACGTCAACCTCCACCACTACGGAGACTACAACATCTACTACGTCAACGAGCACAGTGACGACCACCACTGAGACCAGCACTGTGACTTCTACAACGGTGACTTCTACCACCACAACAACGGAGACAACAACAACTGTTACATCTACCTCGACCTCCACGACAACATCAACTACCTCTACCAGCACTGCCACGTCAACAACGACAACTTCAACTGTCACTTCTACAACCACGAGCACAACCTCAACAAGCACTGAAACAACCACCACCGTGACCACAACAAGCACCTCAACTGCAACAACCACAACTACTACATCAACAGTGACCACAACCACTTCTACCAGCACGACGACAACCACGACCTCCACGACAACCTCTACATCGACAACAACAACCACGGTCACTACATTCCAGTCGACTTCCACCAGCACATCCACAATGACATCAACAACTACCGTCACTTCAACCACTACAACCACGGAAACGTCGACGACCACTTCTACCGTGACGTCGACCACCACTGTGACGTCTACGACAACATCAACCACCACTACAACTTCAACGGAGACCAGCACGACCGTGACCAGCACAACTACAACCACAAGCACGCAGACATCTACAACTACCACAACAATAACAAGCACTACGACGTCCACTTCGACGACAACTGAGACGTCCACGACGACCACAACGTCGACTACTACAGTCACATCCACGACCACAACAACCTCCACGATTACGTCGACCACCACAATCACCAGCACCTCGACGACCACCACAACATCCACGACCACCGTTACATCCACAACAACTTCAACAACCACGAGCACACAGACCACGACCACAATCACCAGCACCTCAACCACCACAGTCACTACTACCACAACCTCCACATCTACAAGTACGACAACAACGACGTCTACGAAGACATCGACAACCATCACGTCCACAACCACGACAACGTCTACAAAGACAACCACTAGCACCAGCACGACGACGACAACAGTTAACTACCCGGACACTGTGGTATCTGGATCACAGTTGGTTAAGATGTGTAAGTGCGCATGGCGCTTGTCAATATTGTATCATTACATGACGTTACCATGTTTCGAAGCTTTTGAGGCCTTGCTACGGATTGACTTTCAGGTGCTTAGTAGGGAAGAAGGGAATACATATATATATATATGTATATTATATATATATACACTTGTATATGTATAATCTTATATAACGCCTATAAGATATATTCCCCTATTCCCTACTAAGAGTAGTTGATTGGCATCAGGAGTTGCGGTGACGTTTCTTGGCCTTTAGCCACTGCAGGGCTGATCCAGGTGACCAAATTCCTATGAAGGCACATGATGGACCTGAGATCCACTAACCAGGTACCCCAGTAGTACCCTTTTCCCCTTTTTGTTTTGAGGTCTCCTTATTAAAGCTGATCCTCAGGAAAAAGGGTACCCTTATTATTAAGGGGTTACTGGGGAACCTAGCACTAATATAGTAGACTTGAGATCCCATATTCCCATGCTATTCCCTTTTACAGATAGATCCATGAATGGTCCCGAATCGAAATCTGTTGGGAAAAAACTTCCACGTCTGGACATCCTCCGCAAGCCCCGACGAGGCCTCTGAAAGCCTTTCAATCCCCTGCACAGTAGAGTTGTGTTTTCAGAAATTCAGTTCCTTTTGGAGGTTCCCTGCCTGCATCCTAGAACATTGATTGGCACCCCTTGTGTTGCAAAGGCAAAATGGACCCTAGAATGATTCCCAACGAACGGGCTAGGTGATCCATGTGTTCCCCCACCGTCTTCATGTGGGTTGAGAACCCAGAGCCTTTGAAATCGGCAGCAGGAAGTCTCAACATAAAAAATCTCAACACGTTCTAGGTTTCAGCTACGAGTGTAGAGTTACAGCCCCGTTGAACCCTCAGGTATGCGTGGCGCCACCAGCAGCCAGTCTGTCAAAGTTCCCACGCTTTTCGAACTTGTTGTTATCATCCTAACCCTGACCCCTCAACCCTAAATCCTAAACCCTGAACCCTAAACCCTAAACCCTAAATCCGTAGCTCCCTAAACCCCTCAACCCTAAATCCTAAACCCTAAACCCTGAATATTACTACTGGGAACTTGCAGTTGGGATTTCGGGCTTGGGGCTAAGGAATGCTTAGGGTTTAGGGTAACTCAGCTTTGTGGGGTTCGGGCTATAGGGCATACATGAGTCATAAAAGGGATTCTATAGGGGTGATATAGTGGACTATTATAAGGGTTACTAGGAGGGATACTAGGAGTTTAGCCTGTAGCTTACATAGGGTTCCGACCCTCAAACGAAGCAGGAATGCTTGCTTCAAATTACTATTCCATCCCCCCCAACCCCCGGAACTAAAAATGTCCACCAACCGAGAAAAGGGTCTAGTATGGGGAATTTGAGAGTAGCTGTCCACCCATGACGAACACTCCCAATGGGGTTTAGGGGTTAAGGGTTTAGGGTTTAGGGTAGAACGCGTTGTGTTTGCTTCATTCAAGCCACATGAGCCCACACTTGAGCCCGGACCACAGTTTAGGGTTTGGGCTACTGACCCTCCCTAAACCCCTAAGGCCTAAAACCATTTGTTCGTAGCCGCGAACCCTCATCTCAGGAAGTTCCCTTTCAGCCAAACAGACATGGAACCTAAGTACCGGAGCCGAATAGGGATTTAGGGTTCAGGGATTTAGGGTTTAGGGTCTAGGGATGCCAAGATTATGGTCCTGTGAAAAGGGTCCAAGGGGATTTATATGTTCAGGCTTAACAAAAAAGATAGAGATTTAGATATGGAAAGTGGACTTCTACAGGGGCTTATACAAATAAATGCCAACTTCACGGTATTAGATTTCTTGTATAATTGTACGAGCTACCTCAGATAGACCTCAACACTATATAGATAATGATGCCTAAACGCGGCATTCTGTCTCATGAAAGGACGGTCGTTTTTCCAGGGCTTTCTGGTGGTTCATGCAAGTGTGGGGCAAGTTAAGATAAGCCTAATATGTTCATGGACCCTAAACCCTAAACCCTAAACCTTAACCGTGTGCTTCCTTGAACACCCCTACATGCTCCTTGGAAGCCTAGTCCCCCAAAATTATCGGCTATCGTAGCTCAAAGTGGTAGCAAATTAGGGCAAAGTAGGCTAACTATGGGCTACTGGCTTTTTCTAGGCTCTTCACTAGCTCCTTCAAGAGGCCCTTTGGGTCTTCATGTTTGGGGAATGTACAAGGACACGACCGGGTACGCCGTGTCGGAGTACGTGCTTCGGGCCAACTCATTCGATGTGGCGGTCGCTCGGACTTTAGGGTGTAGGGTTTAGGTTTTGGGGTTTTAGGGTTTAGAGTTAGTTTGGCGTTTGTGGCTTATAATATATCAGGGACCCCGCAATGACCCTACCATAGGGCCTATGTAGGGTATGGGGTAGCATAGTTAGGTCATGTTCAGGGATTGTCATTTAGGTTTTGAGAATAGGATTTTGGGGTCTCGGATGTTGCGCGTAGGTTTTCGGATGTGCCATTCAGGTATTTAGTGTATCGAGTTTAGGATTTATGGTTTAGGGTTTAGGGTTTAGGGTTTAGGGTGGATGTACGGTTCAGAGTTTGAGATTAAGCGTTTAGGCCTTGCAGGCTTTAGTTTTCTACGTGCTGGAAGATTGGGCTTGAAGTTATGTACGGTTTAGGGCTTACCCTAAAGGGTCCAAGTACCTAATAATCATCTACTTACCCAAAATCTGTACTATGGTTACTATTGCCAAAATCCAAGTACCTAGTTATTGGGTACTTGGACCCGGTGGGTCAGGATTACATATCCTAGTCAAGGAATACGTAGGGTATTGGAGTCGAGGTATGATTGTAGGGTCACAAAAAAGCTCGAGTCTACTCGCAAATGACTCCTGGTCATAGGCAAGGTACCCATTAGTACCCTTTTTCCCTTTTTACTTTGGGGTCTCCCTGTTAAAGCTGAACATTAGGAAAAAGGGTACCCTTATCATTATGGGGTTACTCGGGAACCTAGTAGGCAAATCATCTACGGCTTCTTTGAAGACGAAGGGTCGTGCTTGAAGGGCTCTGCTCAAGGGTTCGGCCGAAGGGCTACGCTCTTTTGTTTCATGTATGAGCACTATATTGTAAACTCCTTATGAAATGAGCGGGGGGTTATATAGGGTACGAATATAGGGGTTATTTCGGGGGATACTAGGCGTTTAGATTAACTGTAGCTCATATGAGATAAGCACTCCATACGCTGCCCCTCGCGAAAGGCAAAGAAATCATAAGTGCCGCTCCCTTGATGGTCAGCATGGGTTGACGTCAAGCTGAAAATGTCATCATCGGTCTAGGTGTCCCAGGGCAGTTTGCTGGGTTTAGGGTTTAGGATTTAGGCGTTTAGCATGTTTGTTTACCAACCTTCTTGCTACTGATAGATAGTTTTCATGTCAATGGGTTTTTGTTACTACTAGGAGCCCAGGGGTCGAGATTAATAGCCGCAATGCGCTTTTGTGCCCAATAATGTAGACCCATGATTAATAAACCCCCTCTCCTGAATAGGATCCTTATTATAATCCGGACTTAGGGGAGAGGGAGGGTTCATTAATCCGGGGTCTGGGTTAGTTTCTTCATAGTTTGTTTTGGGCTTTGGTTTTAGGGTAGGTACGTGACTCATAGGTGACTGGAGCTTTCAGGGAAGCATGCCTGACCGCCCCGAAGTAGCAGGTTACATGCTGATACCTACAGACCCCCATATAGAGTGAGATTCTAGCCTTTGTTTGGGTATAGAATAGCATAGCATGCTATCGTATAGTATCGTTTGGTATAGTATGTTCAAAGAAGACCATACTCCTAACGCTGTCCATATATTCCTACATATACGTATATGCATGTACACCCCTGTACATCCCTATAATTATCCCTACAACCCCATCAAGGGGCCCAGACTTCGGGTTCAGGGGGTGGATTCGAAAACGGCAGGCATGAAGAGGATCCCTTATGGGGTTGCCAGGTGCCCCTAGCATACTATGGAAGCTTCAAATCGCTGCGGGGTCGATCCTTATCATTTTTGTAAGATGTCTAGCTTGGATCCCCCCTAACCTTAAACCCTAAACCCTAAACAGAAGCCCGGGCACAACGTCCTCAACCTGTCCCTCCCCCCAACAAAAGGAAGCCTTGGGTCAAAAACGCAAACCAAGGAGCCTTTACCCTTGGCTTGGTACTTAGCGTTTAGGGTCTTGGGGTTTAGGATTTAGGGTAATGTAAACCCATGGAAAAACCCTTCTTTTGAAGGCCTGAATATTAGGATCCATATGATAATCCCTATTAAGGGGAGGGGGTTTATTTATCAGGGGTCTGGGTTAGGGTTTAGGGCTTTGGGATATATAGAGCTTTTCTCTTATGGGTTTCAGAAGTACCCTAGATACAAATGTTTTTTGAAAGGGCTCCAATGGCCAACCAAGATTGTCATTGCCGGAAGAAGGGTTTAGCTTTGACCATACTTCAACCTTTTAATAGGAACCCTAAACCCTAAACCCTAAAAGCATGAGGTTGTTTTTGGATTAAAGTTGCCTCAACAAAGAAAGCCCAGACCAAAAACATCAAACCCCGAGCCGTAAACCACAAAACCCGAAACTCCAAATCACCCTAAACCACAGAGAACACCAAAAAAATGGGGTCGAGGGTTTAGGGTTATAGGCGACTCATTTACCTTCTTGGAGCCCTAAACCCTTAAGGTCAAGTGCGCGTCCGGCTACTCAGGCCTCGGCCAGGTTTTCCTTTGGGTGTAGGGTTTTGGGGATTTAGGGTTTAGGGTTTCAAGGTTTATAGGGTTTAGAGTGTAGGGTTGAGGGCTTCAGGATTTATGATTTCCGGTTTAGGGTCTTGACGTGCAAGCCAAAATGGTGTTATGATATATATATATATAGAGAGAGAGAGAGAGATGTGTAGGTGTATATAGATCTATATTGACAGAGAGGTCTCACGGTATATGTAGAGATGTCTAGAGTGAAAGGATTTATGGTATACACTCCCCAAACATGGAAGGGGGCCCTACGAGGACTCTCGTCCTGCTTCAAGGAAGCTTAGGGGACCCCAATATAGAGCCCCAATACTGCAATCATAATTCTTGACTGGGTCATCCACTTAAGGTACCCAAGGTCCCTTCAGTGTGTTCCCATTTGAAGAACCCCTGAAGTCCTTTCAAGCTTGGGCGCAGGCACTCCAAATGCCAGAGTCTGCGAGAATCCCACAGAAGATGCCCCTGGGCTCGAAGCATACTTCGGTCATGAGTGCTCTGATCCCCAGTCCCTTCCCTTAGAGCTGCCGGATCCCTCTTCCTTTGCTAGTTTCAATAGGAGCCACAGCGATCCAGTAGCCCCCCAATTGGCTGTCAGGGTTTTTGAGTCCCCCCCCAAACGCTCCTACCTAAACCCCTAAACCCAAACCATTCAGGGAAGGACTTCGAGGTTAAGATTCTTCGGGGCGGACAGCTGTTTGGTCGTGGTGTAGAAGCCTGGATGATCTGGGGGTTAGGGCCTAAGTTGAGGGTTTTACCACATTGCCTTGCAATGTTCGGACTAGTGACTAACACATAAAATATAGTAGGTTGCGGAAAATTTATGATCCCTGTTTGGTCCTTGGTAGGATCCGGCTCCCAATAATTACGTAGGGCATCCGAAACAATGCAGAAGATTTTGACACGCTACCATATGGTGCTGTAGAACGAGGATAGCACCCCTAAAGCACACTGAGCCTGACACCAGGTCATACGTACCCTAAACCTTAAACCCTAGGCCCCTAAACCCTAAACCCTGATTAGGGTCCATAGGGTTAGTTTCACTTGCGCAGAAAGCGTGCGATTCCAGTGAAATCCCCATGAAGGCCTCTGAAAACTGAGCCCCTTCCTCTGCGGAGGTTGCAAAGGGCTTATGTGCTTGCTTTCTAGTAACTTAGTAACTAGGTGGGTTTAGGGTTTTAGGGTTTAGGGTTTAAAGTGCCCCAGTAGTACCCTTTTTCCCTTTTTGTTTTAGGATCTCTTTAGTCAAGCTGAATACTAGGAAAAGGGTACCCTTATCATTGCGGTTTTATTGGGGGACCTAGGTAAGGGTTACTGAAGGGTGACACAACTCGGTTGTGGCCGGCGGATTGGCATCGGGCATTCCTAGACCCAAGCTACTTACAACGGTGCATGGTATAAATGCTGCATGACCCTAAGAACCTTAGCTATTGGGAATCTTGGGGTTCTGGTATAGTCCCCCTTAAGTAGATAGAATATGGGCTATATGGGGATCTTAGTATAAAATACACAAAGCCAGATTCTGTCTACTCAAGGGGGACTATATACTAAGGTCATACAACCCTAAACCCTAATACCGTGTTTTGGTGTCAACAGCAACTCCCCAAAAAAAGCAACCCGTGGGCCTGACAAAGAACAGAGGAGATGATAAGGGTCTTCCAGGCTTAGGGAGGGTTTAAGAGCTTAGGGTTTAGGAGTTTAGGTTTTAGGGTTTAGGGCACCTAGTATGGGGTACGGTACAGACAATCTACATTCTGAGCCCTAAACCCTAAACCCTAAACGCTAAACTCTAAACCCTAAACCCTAAACCCAAATTGCAAACGGGAACGGCCAAAGCTTTTACGCCTACGACCTGAGCCACGGCCACGTTTAGGGTTTTGGTTTAGGGTTTAGGGTGGGGTTCCTTATACATCTGTAAAAAAACCTCACGATTAGAATATATTGGGTCTAATATTGGGGTCCCACAATCCCTACACCCTATAAATCCAAAAAACCCTAGAAGTCACTAAACCCTAAATCCTTAAATCCAAGCCCCTAAACCCAAAACCCCAAAGCAAAACCTGCAAACCCAGAACCCCTGAGCCCCGTTCCAAAAAGGTGCCAACGGAGTACATCCTCGAAGGGTGCAACTAGAGGCTAGGTTAGGGGTCCCTTTGAAGGGGTTTATAGGGGTTATATAGGGTTCTTTAGAAATTATGTAGGGATTTAGGGTTTAGGGATAATGGTGGTTTAGGGTTTGAGGGTTTTGTGTTTGAGGGTTTAGGGTAAGGGTTGAGGGTTTGAGTGTTTAGGGTTTGCGTGTTTAAGGTTCAGGGATTTGAGGGTTTTGGGCTTAGGGGTTTTGGGAAAAGATGCTTTAGTGCTTAGCCTTGGACGGTGCATGAGATGTAGTCTGGAATTCTCCACAAATAGGAGACCCCAATATACTATAGGCCTTATCATAGGGACCCCAGGAGATACCCCTAATTTTGGGAAACCTTTGTCTCTCTTAGCAGGTTAAGGGTTGAGTTGCATGAGATTTTTCGCGTTTTTTGCTTGTCCGGCATGCTGGAGAGAGTACAAGGTTAAGGGTATAGTGAGGATTGTCTAGAGAATGTGTTAATTCGAGATTACGGTTGCTCTATCAATCTTGGATCCTTTCTTTGGGGCCCCCCATGCGAAAAAGGGGGCACTTCGTTGGGGGAGTAACCCTAAACACTAAAACCCCAAAACCCTAAACCCTCACTCCTAAACCTTAAACCCTCAATCCTAAACCTTGAACCCTCAATCCTAAAACCTAAACCCTAAACCCCCAATCCGAAACCTTAAACCCTCGATCCTAAGCCCTAACCTTTAATTCAATTTCAAAGTTCTGGGTTGCATCTTATGGCTCCTTCAGGCAACAAGGCAGTATTTTTCTCCAGCGCGTGCTAGGCGAGGTTTTTTGTAAGTGTTATGTGCTGGCTTCGGGCCCTAAGCCCTACACCCTAAATAGTAGTTTCCATTTTCTTTTCCATTATCCCTATGTAACCCCTATAATATACTCATTAAATTATACTACAGTAGTTTTCATTTTCTGTTCCATTATCCCTATAGAATCCTAAAGACCCTACCAGGAAGCAGGCGAAGTAGAATGAGGCAGGTTTCAGCTTTGCTTCCCCCCTTTTCTTTTTGCGTTAAGAGTTTGGGGGTCAGAGTTGCGTTTCACATTTTTGGGCGTGCTGGTTGGCACCCTTAGGTTTCGTTTCCGCATGGAAACAGGCGTCATAGGCAGCTATGAGATAGGAGGATGGTTTCAAAGAAGCTCACAGATTGTTGCAATAAACGCTGTAGGAGGTTAAATAGTCAAAGAATATGTATGGTCCTTCGTTTCTTGTATGTATAGTATAGACTATCTCAAATAGATCTCAAAAAAGAATATTGGTCATTACTTAGGCCCCTACATTATTCCCATATCAACCACCCCACACGATCGACATTTTCGATCACGAAGCTCCAAAATGGTTTGCCGAGGTGTGTTGCCAGACAAAAAAGCTTGAGGACGCGCTGGAGAATTAAAACCTTCCTCCAGTGATGAACTTCCCCACCCCATATGAGCTGTAGTCTAAACTCCTTAAAGGGGATTATATGGGGAGTGTATAGGGTTCTTATTATAAGGCTTATCAAGGGATACTAATTAGGAGTTTAGATAGCTCACATTTTTCCATTATGCAAACGCGATGTTGGAAACATTTGATATAGGGGGATTCTTTGGGGAGTAGATCCGTTAGATTAGCTGGCCCAAACACCAAGCGCAGTACCTGAAGAAGTCGGCCCCCTGAATCACCGTGAAGCCCCAATCCCCTCCCCTCCAAAATCCGTGTAAATTGTAAATGGCTGAGCCCTAAAGGGCCCAACGCACAGCAGAGGACTTCAAAAAAAACAAATCGTCCAGCTCCTGTGCCTGATTGAACGGTCAGGGAGAAACAGTTTGTATACCTTTAATCCCCACAGGCCACATAATCAGCCCTGTCATCCCCATTATCAACCTAACTTTGTGAGTCCTTCTGACCCCTAACCCTAAACCCCCCAAACACCAATGTAGTAGCTTCCGTTTTCTTTTCCATCATATTTATTCATCTACTTACTAAGCCCTGTTCCCTAGACCTTAAACCCTGAAACTCTGAACCCTAAACCCTAAATCCTGAAATCTAAACCCTAAGACCCAAACCCTAAAACCTCTAAACCCTTAACCCTAGAACCTAAACCCTAAATCCTATATGGTCACCGCCAGGTTAGCTGCCTCAGCAAAGTGAGCATTTAGTTCCTCCCCGTACTCTCGGAGCAGAAGCGCGCCAGATGCGCAACGTCAAAAAAAACACAGGTGTAGGGTTCAAAGCTCAGATTCTAGAGGGTTTAGGATTTAGGGTTTAGGGTTTAGGATTTAGGGTTTAGGGTTTAGGATTTAGGGTTTAGGATTTAGGGTTTAGGATTTCGGGCTTAGGGTTTAGGGGTCTTCAAGCATCGGAGACAAACAACCCAAGCCATAACCAAGCAATATCCTACTGCCCCTACACAGTACTATTATACATGACGCTTGAGTATCGTCTATCCCTAAAACCCTGCATCATCCTTGTTTCCATTCAGTCTCCATGTTCTTTTCCATTTCCATTTCCATTTTTGGAGTAATATCCCTAAACCATCACCCTCAACCCTACAGCCTAAGTAGGGTGGAACGGTTAGACAGGTCTCCCTGCGAGACACATCGGAGGGAGGGACTGCCACAAAAGATAGACACGGCCTAGACCCCAATAACGACGTGATTTGGTACATAGAAGATACTAGGGATAAAGTTAGCACAAAGTTAGGTACCCCAAAGACAGGGGTGGTGCATGGGGCCTTTAGAATCTAAGGCTTAGAGGGGGCTAGGAATCCATGATACAAGGCCCAGTGGTCAATCTATGAGGCGTATAGCACACCTGTATTGCATGGTAACGCGCAAGCCGTGTCTTATAAAGCGGGTTCTTGCATGTGCACCCTTGTGCGCTAAGCGGCCTCAGCCCTAACACAAGCCACGTGGGAAGGAGTTTAACGAGTCAGTATACCATAATCCTTGGTTCATAGAGAGTAATTAACATTTCCATTGTTAGGGTTTAAACATCAAGCACTACTCATGTGCGGAGTGTCTGAAGAGCTTGGGCACCTGTATTGTGCGTGCTTGGCCCCACAAGGGAGATCCGAATCAAACTCCTAGATGACAATTATCTTCAGATTGTCCCTTCCTTGCGTGAGCCTAGAGTATCGCGGAGTATCATGTATGTTGCTTGCAGTGCAATACCTGGATGCTAGACAGAGTTGGAAGGCAGGTGTTTGCAATTGAAGGCCCAAAGCATATTCCAGGGCTAGGACTTCTTAAGGTTCCCAGCACACCTGCCCTTATTCCCGCAACTTTCAGGCTCATCGCTTCTTCACACAACTTCCCCACGCCAAAAAGACGGAGCAAAGGTCTCTGTGCAACTGACCCTAGCATGCTGGCTATCACCCTCAGCCCTACATCCTAAGCCCTTAGCCTTAAATCCAAGATCAATCCTTAAACACTAACCCTGAATCCATCCTGAACCCTAATTCCTCAACCCTAGAGCCTAAACCCTAAATCCCTAAATCCCTAACCCTAAATCCTAAACCCTACGCTGCGACCAGGCCATCCAGGCCCTAAAGGTTGCGGAAGCCGCTAAAGTGGCAGCCCCAGTTAGCGTGGTTTAGGGGTTTGGGGTTTAGGGTTCAGGGTTTAGGGTTCAGGGTTTAAGGCTTTTGGGTTTCAGGCTTTAGAGCTAAGGGTTTTATTAGGATTGGGGGTTTAGGCTTTTTTGGGTTTTAGGCTTTTGAGTTTAGGGTCTCAGGGTTTGGGGTTTCGGGGTTTAGGGTTGAGGGCTGCAGGAAAGAAATCTGGAATTTCTGTTATCTGCATTGAAAGAGAAAGCTGGGTTTATGATTTCTACCTCGGTCTCCGAAAATTGTCGTCCTTTTGGGGGGTTACCCATGTTGAGGCGTATCGTATACTGGGGTCTTGATTGGGTTCCCTCTATTGATGGAAACTACCACATGCGGGCCCCCAACTTGAAATGGGGCCTTTGGACCGTAAGCCCTAAACCCAAACCCCAAAACCCTAAATAGTAAAAACATGCTTAAAACCTTTAAGCTTTGTATGCTTCTGTATGGGTTTCCATAGTAGCTTCAGGGTCGGCCGGGCAGTGTTTGCGTTCATCATCTCGGGCTTGGGAGTTTGGGGTTGGGGGTTCAGGGTTTTAGGGTTTAGGGGTTTTAGGGTTTAGGGTTCCGGGTTCAGGGATTACGGTTTAGGGTTTAGGGTTTAGGGCTTTAGGCTTTAGAGTTTAGGGTTTAAGGTTTATGGTTTGAATTTTCTGTTTGAGAGGTGTAGGAATTAATTTTTCGTGTTTGAGGGTTTAAGTTTTAGCATTGCGTCCTGCGGGTTTAGGCTTGGGGCCTCCGGGCGGGAAGGTCTTCGGGTTTCAGGGGTAGAGAATGAGCACTTGTAATGGGAAGGTTTTGAGAACCCTAAGCCCTCAAACATAGGAATCACTTTCGCCATATTACAATTGTTGCAGCAGGCGCGGGCTAAGTCGAGATGCAAGACGCAATACTTAAAGCCCTAAACCTTATAGACCCCACAAAGCTCTATGAGCCCCACACCCTGAACCCTCAACCAAACCCCATAAGCCCCAAACCCTAAACCATAACCTTAAAACAAACTCATAAGCCCCAAACCTTTTAAATCCCAAGATCGTAGCTGCACTCTGCAGGCTAGTAGTATCTGTGGATTACCCATTGTCCAATACGCAGTAAGATTATATCCTCCTTTTTGGCAGGAGTGTTTCAAAAGCAGCGCCCTAAACCCTAAACCCCTAAATCTTGCCTGGTGCTACCGTCCTTCAAAACTATTTCAGGTGCAGGCTGCCATCTCGGGTGCCAAGCATGTGTCGGGAAGCTCGATCTAGGGTTTAAGATTCAGGGTCTCGGGTTTAGGGTTTAGGGGCTAGGGTGAGGTAAGGGATTACAATAGTACCGCCCCAAAAGTACCCCCCCAGATTTAGAACCCTATAAGGCCCTGTTAAGCCCTATATAGTTCTTATTAGCTCCTTAAACCCTGGTGGGGTACNNGGGGGGGGTACCTTTGGGGGTGTACAATTGTAACCCCTCAGGGTTAAGGGGTTAAGTTATTATTGAAAATGATTTGTACCGAAACCCTCATCCCAAAGCCGTTTCTTAGACTAGACTACCTAGCTTGATGCCTCGTATTTTGTACATATGAAATTAGGTGCCCCAAAAAGAGTGGAGAGAGCAACATTCATTTGCACAATGCGGATTGGCATGATGATGTTTTTTGGGCTCCCATTCTAGTATTGCCCCTTGCTAAACTTCGTGCCAAAAAAAGGGGCCACAGGTTTGACTAAATCTTCCACATCAAGGTTTGAGGAGGCTGTTGGCCAATTTAGGGGGCGTGAGGGGAGGTGGTTCAAGGGCTACATAGACCTATCTGACTACGTCTTCACTCACTGGGTCATTGTCCAGTACAGCTGGATAGCATGCATCATGCCAACCTCAGCGAAAATATGTAAGTCCGAGCTTTTAGAATCCCAGGAAGGCACGAACGAATTCTGAACTCCTCCAGGCCACAAAGACCGCTTCTTACTCTGCCCAGGTCCTGGCATCAGAAATGGTCATGCGTCGTCCCAGCTGAGGTCGCATTTGAAACAGATGTCTAGTCTTTAGGGTTCAGGATTGCCTCAAGGCTTCATATTGTATGAGCTATAGTCTCCTTGAAAGCTTCAGGGGGTTATATAGGGGTTATTAGGNNGAGTTTAGAATGTAGCTCATATGGACTTCGAACCAAAATTCCTCCCACTATCAGTCCTTATAGCTTTATGGTGTTAAGTATACAAACAGCACTGCTTGAAACTCATGAGAATCATCTAGGGGCCGTTAACCCTAAACCCTGAAATACCTCAAGCTTCCCTTCATGACAAGCCCGCGGTCTACAGCTTTAGGGTCTAGTGTAGAGCTTGTAGTACCCCTTAAGCAGATAGAA
>CAJNIZ010005202.1:30352-55694 GCA_905231905.1 Symbiodinium pilosum
AGTTTCGGCGAACGCTCATATAGCCTCTATACATTCCCCATAGTAGTCTCGGTTGCAAGGGGAAGGTGATCTGCAGAAGCTCAGCTGACTTTTGGGATTCGGGTTAGGGCTTCGAGTCCGCGGGAAATAGGGGTGTTTACCCCCCATGAACAGGCAAAAAGCAGGACGTGGGCGCTTCTAGAAGAAGATGCTGCCAAATCCTTAGAAGAGAGATCTTCTAGGATACCTGGTAGACTCTTAAGATTGAGTGGTCCATAGTTGAGGCTATAGTGAAGGTCCTGTGCTTTGAGCTGAATGCACACCCATAGCCTGCAAAGCTACAAAGCCAGCCTTCCTGCCCAAATCTTAAAACCCTGAGCAAGCATACGCCAAAACAAAGTGCCCCAAGAATTCTGGCACGTACACCGATTCTCAAGGCCCTATGTATAGATGGAGCTCTGATACCGCGTCGCGCTGACACAGCACTCTTTCTGGGGAAGCTTCGCTTGGCATCAAATTAAGGGAAATTCGACCGTGATGTACAGGAAAACTATCACTGGCCGTTGTTAGAGCAGGGGGGTCAAACTCTCTGCTTTATTTAGTTTACAAGGTACCCCAAGGAGTACCTTTTTGTATAATTTTGGTGTCTCCTTCTTAAAGCTGAACATTTGGGAAAATGGGTACCTTTATTATTAAGAGGCTGGCGCGAAACCTGGTTTAGGGTTGGGGGGAGGTCTTGAGCCTGAGGATGTCGGGTTGGTTTGGGTGCTTCGGGTCCGAGTTGTCGTGTGTTTGCTTGTTTAGAGCTAGAAGTTCCTTGCGATGGCTTGATCTTGATCTGAGCTATAGTCTACACTGCTTAAAGGGGGTTATTTGTATAGGGGATTATATAGCGGATTATTATACAGGTTCTTGAGGGGGATATTGGGAGGTTAGACTATATATGATTAAGGTCCACTCTTGTCCTTTTGACACGGCGTCTCGACCACGGGCTCAGACTTTTTGAGAAACTTTGACCCTTGAGCCCGAAGCCATAGACGTGACCACTTCAAGCTGGCTGTTTCCCAAGTTCTTCAGTGTGGCACCTAGAAGTTTGGGGTACCAAAATGGAACCTTCATATTGAAAGATGCCCACTTGCTCGTGTTGTACTGCAAGTGGGACTTTTACACAAGTATGCGTCCATCTACGAGGGTGCTTATGTTCCGCATGAGGATGGTGGAGTATACAGAGGCACATTTTCCATGAGAAATGCCCTAAACGGACAGAGATCTCCAGCCTTCTCAGCGAACCCAGGATGGGTGTCTGCATCTTCACAAACCAGGCGTTCTTTATCATCGGCAATTTGGCTGGACAGTGGCATTTCAGGAGTTGGGTTTGTTGTTCGTAAGTTTGGGTGTTGGATGGGGTCCTTGTTAAGGATTGTGTAGGGGCGATGCTGAGAAGCTTCCATTTGCTGGTGGGTACAGTGTAGGATTGGGCGCCGGTGGATCCAGAGGATCAGAAGGTGCTGGCAGTCTTTCAGATACCTTGGGTGCTGCCCCCACTCAGTAACAGTTGGATAGAACTTGTAATATGAATCAATATAGCCTGTAATAAGACCCGTTGTATAGACTGTTGCTGAGTGTGGGCCGTACCTCATAAGTCGGCCTTGAAGGCTCCGATCATGCGCGTTGCATGGGTTTCCAAGACTTAATGGTTTGGCTATATATTGGGGTTATATAGGGATAATGGAAAAGATATTGGAAGCTATTATAATGGGTTATATAGGGTAATGTTGTTGCTCACGCCTCAAAGCTCCAGTTTTGCCGACCCATGTGTCTAGCCACCATACACTCCAAACCCGCGACTGTAAACCCCAATTCTTCAACAATACAATCCCCAAATCTATGAGCCCACGGCCCTTTAGATAGCCCGCCTAGATATGAATACATGAAATTATGCCCTGAGTACCCCTAAATGGCGGGTACCCCATTTTGAACAGAAACCCTGAGGCGACAAATTGGCCGGACCTGTTATCAGCAGCGCTTGGTGCCGGGCCCAGCCGCTACACAAGTGGAGTTTTGGATTTGGAGTCTTTGGCCGGTTAGCACTTTGGGGGGAGGGATGAGGGTCAAGATTAGGGTTCAAATTTTGAGGATCACCCTAAACCCCGAACCCTCTAGGATTTCCGCGTAGGCTGGGTCACCACCCAGCGGAACCCTTGAATTTTGATGTACGAACTGAATAACAGAACACGCAACGCAGCGGTTAAGCTTTCGACCCTGAACAGAAGCTTTCCTGCCAAGACGCAGCCCTAAAGTCTTGACCCTAAAAGCCCGAACCGCAAGTCAAGACCAAAAAGCTTTCAACCCTGAACCACAGACCTACAGCCCTGAACCCTACAAGCCTTAGACCCCAGGCCGTCCACTCGATGCTTTCTGCCTGATATTATGTTTCGTAACATCGAGTAAGATCGAAAATATGTCGTATGAGGCATATAATCTTGCTTGGCTCAAGCACAGAAAAAACCTATCCGGAGCCCTAAACCATAACCCTAAACCCTTAACCCGAACCTATGTATCTCTGTGTAAACAACCCGAGCTCCGTAGCGCAACCACCAAAGAAGACTCCCGCGGGTCAGTGTTTTCATAAACCTTGCAAGCTATACATAAATATGTAAGTATATAGATATACACACATATGTAGAAGTTGATATACCGTTTATACCCCGATGTATACACACCTATAAAGGAGGCTACCCTTCTATATCGGTAAAAACGGGATCCGCAACTTTAGATACCCTAAGCCCTAAACCCGAAACCTTACATATTCCCGCATGACCCCTGTATCCTCCCAAACCCCAACCCTATATGTTCATACCATATATATATATATATCTCAACATCTCCCTTTACTCCTGTGGTTACTGGTGCTCAGTAGGACCCTAAATCTTCAACCCTAAGCTCTCGCTCTATCTCTCTCTCTCTCTATATATATATATGTATGTACATATGTATATACATATCTTTCTTTCTCTCTCTCTCTCTCTCTCTCTCTGTCTGTCTGTCTGTCTCTCACACATTCTCATTCCCTACTAGCCTCAGTAACTGTAAGGCAGTGCAGCCAGCCTATCTTCACCTTGTCGATCAGCTTGGCGCTGGGCTGGGAGGGCGCTTCGCTGCCTGGCAGAGGTTAAGGGGGGAGGGTTTAGGGCTTGTGGTTGAAGGGTTTAGGGTTTAAAGTTTGGGGTTCAAGAGTTTAGGGTTTAACCGGTTTACGGTTTGGGGTTCAGGATTTGAGGTTTGCTGAGTTTCCTGTTTAGGGCCTAGAGGTCTAGGGTACCTGGCATAGACCTCAAAGTGATGTTCGTAATTACTTAGGCCCCTATGTTACCCATACCAGGGATCCTGGGGTATGCATGGACTGTCCCTGTGGCAAAAACCCATCGCCCTTGTACACAAAACTGCACCCTTAAGCAAGCCCTTAGCCCCCTAAACCCCAAACCCTAAACCCCTTAGACCCCTATGCCCGTGCCTTCAAGGCCTCAGAAGGCTGCGATGCTCCATCTTAGAAGTATTTCGTTCTAGTGAAATGGGGTTATAGTCCCCCTTAAGTCGATGGAATATGGGGTATATTGGGGATCATATCGTAATATACCCGGAGCCATATTCTATCAATCTACTTAAGGGGGACTATACGTTAGGTGCATATAGGGTTTGGGCTTTGGGGTAGTATTTGGAGTATCCTATTTGGAGACAACCATTGTTCCTAACATAGAGCAAGACTTCATCCTCCTCTTTGGGTATGGTATTTATTCTACAGGAAGGACATAATCCTATTTGGTTCAACCATCCCAACAGCCTTCTCATCTAGGGATTATATGGGGGTTATATAGGTATTATGGGGTATATATTAGGATTGTAAGGATTATAGGGTATCTATTGGGGTTATATAGGTATTATAGGGTAGATATTGGGGTTATATAGGGATGATGAAAAAGAAAGTGGAAACTACTATAATGGGTTCTACAGGGACTACTAGGAATTCTCAGAGTCCGTGGATCCTATCGAAGCTCTGCAAGCATTCGGAACCTGGATGAGTGTACCGCGGAACAAAAGGGGCTGATTTGGGATTTAGGGAGTCCTGATAGTTAGCAATATTGTCCCCTTATAGTCCTTATATCAAAATAGTAGAAACCCCTAAGCCCTAAACCTTTATGTTCAACCCCAAGTAATTCCTCCACAAGCCCAGCTTCCATTTCCATTTCATGTCCCATGTTGCTTTCCATGTGACCCTACATTCAGGGTTTAGGTTTTAGGATTTCATCCCTAAGCCCTCAACCATCCATCTGAGTGGTATCCTAATCTGGTATACTGTCTTCCCTAAAATGGAATAAGATTGAAACAACCTTTCCTGTTTTTCTGGACCAGCCAAAACTCCATCCCCAAATCTTAAATCCAAAACCTCGACCCAAACCCCTAAGCCGTAAACCATACCCCCATAGTTTAGGGTTTAGGGTTTAGGGTTGAGGGTTTAGGGTTTAGGGAACCCTAAGCCCGGGAAGCCTAAACCCTAGAGCCTATAATATGTTACTATACATGCAGACATCACGATACATTTTGTCAGTTTCCTCTTACCTACCAACAGCCTTTACCCTAAGGGTCCAAGTACCTAATAATCATATACTTACCCAAAACCTGTACTATAATTCCTATTACCCCAAACCCAAGTACCTAATTATTGGGTACTTGGACCCTCCCTAAACCCTAAACCCTAAACCCTAAACCCTCATTATTGGGTATTTGGACCCTCTGGGTTAAGCCAAGGCTCAAGAAGACCCTTGGGATAGCCATCTCCTTCGCAGGAGGCGTTTTGGCATGATGCGCAAGTTTTGGAAGGATATAAGAAATAACGGGATGTAGAAGGAGATATGGCTCTGGTCTAAATTCCTTAAAGAGGGGTTGGTTATATGGGGGATTATATAGGGGACTACTGTAGGGGTTATTAAGGGGGATGCTCGGAGTTTAGGTTATAGCTCAGATGCGGATGCATAGGGTTTTATTGGGAAGCTCCAAAAGAGGGCTTTGCGGCTCCACTCACTAAATTAGGCTTTCTTTCCAGGGATCCCTAATTTTTTGACACTGAACGGAGGTGCACTGTTTTCAGATGTTTTCAGTACATAGCCATATGGGCCACTGGACGAATGGTTCAGAAAGGCAACGTTAGAAGAACAGTTCATGGGCAGATTCTAGCACTCGCGCCCCTTTGGTATGTACACCACACGTGCTGTGGAGGTTACAAAAATTTTCCCATTTTTTGAAAAGAAGGAGTCGTGTATAGAGGAACAGCTGAGACATGATGCAGACTTCCCGAAAACCTGAGAGGTTCTCTCGCAAAAGACCATGTCTCGGAACCAGAAAGGAAGCAGTTGGGTCTTTTGCACAAGCTGCAAATAGAAAGATGACGTTGCATGCTACTCTAGCTGTATTTTCGTATGCATCCAGGGTAGGTCTTGGAATTAGAGGTCCCTTTGTATCCGCAAAATGTTAAGATCCTCCCTAAGATCTGCAATTCGGGCATGCTACTTGTCTCCTCCTTAAAGCCTAAGCCCTCGCCCCGACCGTTCCTCCGGAAGCCTAAGCCCCAAACCTCCGCTATTCTTGCAGGCGCATTTATGATTTGCTACGGCCAGCCTCTACAAAGTGCGGGCTTCGCCGGCAACATTTTGTTCCGTGGCAGCCGGGTAGGTAGGTTTGCCAGTTTCATTGTCTCCTTTCTGCCGGCGGTAGGAACTACATAGCGGAATGACAGGTATAGAGATTGGAAGCTCTGAGTGCCACGTGAAGCCAGTGCCAGACATCAAGCTGGGACAATGCCGTCGAAGCAGAGCTTGTCTACCTTCTGTCTAGCAATGCAAAGTTTCCTCTTTATAGCCCCAATATAAAGCCTATGTTATAGTAGTTTCCATTTTCTTTTCCATTATCCCTATATAACCCCAATATATCCCCAATATATCCATTATATAACCCCTATATAACCCCAAAATTATAGAGTTTCTTGAACCCAAGACTCCAAACTGCGAGGCTCCTGCTCAACTGCCTCGGCACTTCACTTTACGTCCGGCCCATAGACCTGCGAAGGCATAGCACGGAGCCAGAAGCTGCGTATTCTGTGCACGGTGTCATGACAAAAAGAACCTTGCTATTTCAGAGGCATTCCTTGCGAAGCCTTTTTGTGCCACCACACGCCTGCGGGCCTGCAGCTGCAAAGATGAGATGGCAAAAAGCATCACAAGCACCCTAAGTGAGAAGTGCTGTTACGAACATGCAATATAACTCTGGTCAGAAGTGCCGTGATGACGGCTTTCCGATTCATCTTGTCGTGTTGACACGAAGCTCCTCGTTTGCCCCTGCCATTTCAGGTGATCCTGGGCAAGTTCGCGATGCACAGGCAACCCAAAAAGTGGGAGCCGCTCAAAAATGTCTTCTCTAAATTACGGTAGGGGAACCCCTGAAAGCTCACGCTACTAGCCATCTGCGCGTGCCTCTAGGGCTGCTAAAGGCACCCCTATGCACAGCATATCATAGGATGAAGAAGGTGGAGGAGTTCGTCAGGGATGCTTTCAACTGCAAGAATCTGCTAGAAGAGAGATGATGGCTTGCAGCACCCAGATTGTTTTGGAGAGTAGCCAAGTGCGTGTCGAGTGTGCAGCATGCCTGGTATGTGCTCGGAAGGTTGCTGTGGCCTTCATCGTTGGCTTCCATTCTAAGTCATGTAGACCCCCGATTAATAAACCCGCTCCCCTTAGTAGGGATTATAATAGGGATCAAAATAGTAAGGCCCTTAAAAGCAGTGGCTTGATTAATCATGTGTTTACATTATACACATAGTACGTCAATGTATCGTTTCTGCAGGGTGCATGGGCGGTCTTGGGTTTTGCCACCGGCACTGCTGCTCGAGAGAAAGCAGAAGCCCGGGAGATCTATAGGAATCTAACTGCTCAGATGCTTGACCCCAGTATACTAAAAAATCCTTATTAGTATTACTATATAAATATGCTAGAACATCCTTATTATTTGTTAAATAAATATCCTAAAAAATCCTTGGTTATTATACAGATATATTTAAAACCCTTATTATTGGGATCCCCAAGAAGGGACTTCTATTTTGTGAAACCTTAAACCCTGTATACCCCCTATAGAACCCCCTATATGAAGCCTATGAAGGTACCCCTGATTTGGGGAAGCCACCATTGTGGTTTTTGCATGCTTGTCCAGGTATCCTTCGCTCTCCATCACGGCATGGCCTTGACCTTACTCTCCTGTATGTGGTTAAGGGTTTAGGGTTTAGGTTTCCCACTCTTAGAGGTACCATTTAAAGGGATTAAAGGGTGTAGGGTTTCCCAATATTAGAGGTACCATAAAGGGGATTATAGGGTTTAGGGTTTCCCGAAATTAGGGGTACCTTTCTAGGGTCCCCGATATCAAGGATTGCTGTATTTGGGGTCTATATTGGAATCCCCATGTGAGCTATAGTATACATTCCTTAAGGAGACTACAGCTCATGTGGGCAGGGTGCTAGCTTTCAAGCAGGTTTGCTGTAAAGGTGCGGTTGCCTTAAACCCTATACCCTAAATCCTAAACTCTAAATAGTAGTCTCCACTTGCTCTTCCATTATCCGTATATCACCCTTATATGCCCCTATATGACTATATTGCCCCTAGACAACCTCCTTCAGGGAGACCTATCTGCGTTACTAATGACATTCTAGACCGCTAAAACAGGTTCAAAAGCTCCACCATATGAGCTACGGACTAAAGTTAGGTCGGGGGGGGCCCATAGGGGGATGTATAGTGGGTTTAGGGGAGACCTTTTCGCAGTATACTATAACCTTAGTCCAAAACTCATATAGCTCTGGCAGTCAGGCCACAAGGCTTAGGACCCAGAAGTGAAGAACCCAGTTTCCATCAGCTGCCAATTTGACATTGAGAAGCCATGACGTGACACTCTTGATTTCCGAGGGTTCCGTATGAGCTATAGCCTAAACTCCTTAAACGGGGTTATATAGGGGATTATCATAGGGATTTTACGGGGGATTCTAGGAGTTTAGACCGCAAACCCAAAACCCCAAACCCTAAGCCCTAAACCCTACATGTGTGCATTGGGGTCAGTACTTTGGATAGTAAGGAGTTTAGACAGTAGCTCACATGAGGTCCTACATCCTAAGCCCTAAACCATGAGGTCCTACGTCTGTGCCTCGCTGATGATGGCAGTCACAGCAGCAAGCGGGCGTCCCAGCACTTGAAATGCAAGCGCCCTCGTTGCCTGAACCGTTGTGAATAGGTCGACGGGCCCAAAACTAGACCTTAACGGCTGAGCCTTGTTTGGGAAAACCCAAACCCTGAAACCTCTGTAACCCCCCTATAACCCTATATCCCCTGTACAAGTTTAAGTTCAGGGGCATGTAGCCAGTCTGGAATACGTCTTCTTCATCTTCGCAGCTAGTTTTTGAGCAAGCCGTGCTCTGCCATGCTGTTATCTTGTGCGTTGGATTTTTTCGGCACATTCTGAGGGGAAGCGGATGACTTAATTTCGTCCGAGATTGTTGTTACTTACAGGTTTTTAGTAGGGAATAAGGGAATATGGAATATAATCCCTAGATCATCCCTATGTATTCCCTTATTCCCTACTACAACCTCAATATATTCCCAAACATAATGCAGTTTCCTTTTTCTTTTCCATCATTCCCGAGTAAATCTATGGTAACCCGAGATGTTAAGGGTTTTGCAGCCGGCTCAGTTTCACTCATCCTGCCGCATCGTGCTCGGGGTCAGTTCTCCCCTCGTCGTGCCTCTGCATTTGCCATTTCGGGTGTCTGGAATCATTTTTGCATTTCTATTGCAAGACGTCTTGTTGGAGCGTCAACGAAATACGGGCCACAAGAGGAGAGTAAGTCTAGCAGATGTCTCCTGTCACGCAAGACCCTCTTGTGGCTGAGGCTTTAACCCGCAGTGCTGGTTCATCGGATTCGTCTGCCCTCCGCATGAGGACAGCACCTTGCATTGTGGCTTCATGGCCGCCAGTCAGTTGTTGCTTCACCCATGGCATGACAGTCCATGCTGGTCCTATCTTTAGGCTCATCCCGGTTTAACCTTGCGATGTGTCTCCGCACTTCATAGACACCCAATCCGGCTTCTTGTAGCAGCAGTGTCTGCCTAGAATCGTACAAAGAAGTAGGAGCACCACTCGGCAATCCATGAACTAACACGGACTAATTCATCGGCTGACATTAGAACTTACTGGATGAGCAAGTCGCCCGAGTCCTTGCCAGATACAATGGGGGCGCCCAATATAGACCTCAAAATACTACAACCCTTTATGGTGACTCCATCATGGGTACCCCTAGTTTGGGGAAACCCTAAATCCTAAATAGTAGTTTCCATTTCCTTTCCATTATCCCTATATAATCAAGTTTGGGAGACATCCCCCCGACCCCATTTTTCAAATGTGAAGTTGTCCTTGGAGCATGTTTGGAGCACAGGTTGAAAAGGTATGCAGCGAATCAAAATTTATGCAGCGAATCTGCGGCCATTGCTAGGGTTTAGGGTTTACAGGGCTTGGGTTAGGGTTTCCGGTTTAGGGATTAGGGTTCAGGGTTTCCGGTTTAGGGCTTGGGGTTTAGGGTTTCCGGTTTAGGGTTTGGGGGCTTAGGGTTGAGGCCTAGCAGTGTTTTTGTTCGGAGTCTGGACCCTGAGCAACCTCGCCCCTAAACATCCCAGCCACTCAAATCCCGGAAACCCAAATCCCAAAGCCTTGAATCCCGCATCCTAAACCCTAGACCCATAGCAAGCCTTGGCCGTACGGTTTAGCAGCCCAGGTTCCACAAGGACATCCTGTGAAGCCTGGCGGGTGCCGACTGAGGCGTTGCTTCCCCTGCTGCCTGACTTGGAAGTGGTTTAAGGGTTTACCGTAGGGTTTAGGGGTTAAAGGTTTAGGATGTAGAAACAAATGGAGGCCTGAACAAGGGAATGACACGGAAACTGCTATGCGGGTTTCAGGGCTTCTGGCTTAGGATTAAACTCGGGTTCTCTAGAGGTTTATACAGGGATTGTGATTGCTGCCTTTCTTGCCTGGGTCATGGAATGGTATCTTCGAGTTCTCAAAGATCGGGGTCGCCATATATACCCGCAAACATTGCAATCGTTAAGAGGCTGTTTGAGGGGTATTGTTACAGTATCTATTGGTATCCCCCTTGGTGGATAACGGGTCCCTCTTTGGTGGGTGTCTAGGTCCCTAGGTGGGCTGTAGAGTCTGTAGAGTAGAGCCCAGACGATCAGAAAAAGTCTGAGACTCCCGCTGAGATAGGGCTCGCGACGACTGGAAAAGTCCGAGCCTCCCGCTGTGATAGTCGCGGTGACTGAAAATATCCGAGCCTCCCGCTGCGATAGTGGGAGGCGAGGGCTAGCGACGACTGCGCCTGAGTCATCCCGGAATGAGTCTGTCACGGAATATTCGCAAACAGAGGAGTATTCATGAACAGGATGAAGACGAACGACAGAAAATCATGGTTATCAGGTTATACGAAGGTAGCGGGTCGGCATTTGCATTGATGGGCTGAACATTCTTGACAGTATGGAGCTCAAAACTGGAAGATGACCCCTTAGATGGTTAGCTCGGACTTCTGCAAATCATGGGTCCCTGTTGGTCTCCTTCACTAGGCTCTTTTGGTGTTCTTCTCTGGGCTCGTACAGCTGCAAGGGATGACATTTGCCTTAAGCAACAAAAAAAAGCTAGCGCAAGTTCCCAGAGACGCTTCTGGAAAATGCCGGAGCTGCTGACAACTCTGTCTGAAAAGTTCAATGTGTCTGGGAACTGGGGACATATCTGCTGTTTGCTGTGATGTCCCCCAAACAAAAGGATCCCTTTGCAAAGGCCCCACAAGGGACTCGTCAATTTGAGGAGCTCCACATACCATTACTGTATGGTCCATTGCACTGCATAATCCCCATGTTGTAGTGGCATGAATGCCTACAGATGCCTACCCAGCCCTTTAGCATGTCCCAGTTCCATGTGGGATCATTGCTGGTATATGTTGGGTATTGCCCCACCCAGCAACAGTTGGATACTAGGCGACAGATAATCATG
Source organism: Symbiodinium pilosum (assembly GCA_905231905.1). NCBI lineage: Eukaryota > Dinophyceae > Suessiales > Symbiodiniaceae > Symbiodinium > Symbiodinium pilosum. Next base: position 41,456 of record CAJNIZ010005202.1, read on the forward strand.
TGAAACCTTGAATATTGCCCCTGTTATGGACTTTTGTGTAGAGGCAGTACCCAATGCACATGAGCTACGGACTAAACTTTTTGTTAGGTGGGGTCATTGTAGAGGGCTCAGGGCGACCTTTAAGGAATATACTGTAACTTTAGTCCATGGCTCATCCGTTTTGTAGATAATATAGTCCCTATTGCGAAAGCCATCTCCATTAGATTATGTAGGAAATAGTGACTGAAGCTCATATGGAACTTAGGCTGTATTGGATTCTGTTCAACAGCATGGCGGCCTACTTCCTCATCACCTGGGCCAACAGGCCGCTTTCATGAGCTGGGCCTTCGGTATGAGCCATACTCTAAACTCCTCAAAGGGGGTTTATATAGGGATTATGTAGGGGAGTACGATAGGGGTTATTAATTAAGGGGGATATAGCTCATATGCTACTTGGGGTGTCAGGGGGAGGGGGGACTTAGTAAGTTAATAATGGGGTAAGTGGAACTATTCTATGGCTTAAAGGTGTTGTAAGTCTCCTTACTGAGTCCCTGTGAACCTCCAAGTAGGTGTCCTGTATACCTCTCATGACATCATGTAGTACCTGTACATATGTATCACATAAGAATAAAACGCTACGATTATGTGGGGAGTGTGTGGGATTGCAGAGATGTGATGCAGGGAGCATGCAGATGATGGTGCATGCTCCAGAATCAGTGATTCAGAATCCTAGTAGGCTGCGGCTTCCATTTGAATCTGTCTGGCCAGGACTTTTTTGGGCTTTCAAAGATGCGACCCTGTTTTGGGAGATCCCTATACGTAACAAGGATCATAGTAGATTGAGTTCTACTGTCTGCGGAGCTCTCCATTTTGGATGGAGTTGGACATCCTGGTAGCACTGCTATTGTTTTGTTCGAGGCTGTCAGATTCCAATACCCAACCAGCTGGGCCCCGCCGCAAGCATGTTCCCCAAACGAAGTGTGCCGGCATCTTCACCGTCTTCACCGTGATAATCAACACCCTCACAAATGAGTCCAGTACTACATTGGGGAAATTCCTAAACCCTAAGCCCTTCTTGGGACCCTAAACCCTAAATCCTAAACCCCCAACCCTAAACCCTACACCCTAAACCCTATCCTTTAAGGGGCTTGGGTTGCAAAAGGTATGCCCGCGCTGGATATGTCCTGGCCTACACCGCCATGCAGCCCTTCACAAGCACAGTTGGCGCCCTAGACCTGCCCTCGCTTCAACCTTGGGAACAGTAGGGGTTCAGGGTTTAAGGTTTAGGGCTTTAGGTTTAGGGTTTAGGATGTAGGGTGCAGGGTGCAGGGTTTCAGGTTTAGGGCTTTACAGTTTAGGGTATTAGGTTTGGGTGCCAGAGTAGTACGGACAATCGGGATCTACAGGTTTGCAGGGTGTTTAATGTAAGAGTCTGAACAACTATCAAATCTGTATTCCTTGCAATGCTTGTATAGCTATAGTAGAAAATTCTCCCAAATCCTCTTCCACTTACATGTATGCCTCTACATTGCACAAACTCCTATGTGCAAAGCTATGAAGCTTCTCAAAGCCGAAAATTCCAGGCCTGAGCCTCTCAATCCATCCTCTTCACTCTTATCGGTGCCAAGGGTTGAGGGTTTAGGAGTCAAGCTTGAGGGCTTAGGGTTTGGGGTGTAGGGTTTAGGGGTTAAGGCGGGGGTGGGGTGGATATGGCAGAAGCTGAGTCGGGATGATTTTGCATATGGCTGATGTAATGTAGGGCCTAACCAATCGTGGAATGGATAAATGAGTGGAAGCTACTGCATTGAGGGTCCCATGGTTGCAAAACGGGGAGTGGAGGAACAAATGTAAGACCATGCTAGGGGGAACGTGTAGGGATTAGTACAGGGATCCACTCACCCACTGTTCCTGAAGCACTAGTAAATACCTGGAGGTTTATTGATCGTTAAAGTCGGACTAGAAGTAGGGTAACCCTAGACTTCTAACGTTTTATACTTGAAATTCCACTAGGGCTTGTATCAATCCATGAACTTTCACAGAACACCAAATACCACCTGGACTTGGAACTGCTGAGGCTAACCCAGTCCCTCGACGCTAAACCCTAAATCCAGTTAGTCCACACCATGAGACCTAATCTGAGATGCTGTGGATGAGGGCCCTAGAGGCAACCTTCAATCCATAAGCGGAAGCTCTGAATCCAACACCTTCTACCTCCAATTCCAAACCCTGAAGCCATAGGTGCCATAAAGAGACAAGAGAGCCATAGGTGCTTACAGCTGTACTTGTTGCTTCTGGAAACTTTCCGTCCCTGGAGCTTCCTAGCTGGCAGCTTGGCTGCTCTTCTGTAGGACCAGAGTAGGGAGCTGTCAGGACCTTTTGGACTATGACTTTTGGGAATCAGAGTAATAGTAAGGAGTAGTACTAATAATCATAATAGCAAAAATAGTATTTTCGGAAGCTCAGGGCTTGGGAGCTGTTGAGGTTGTGGTCTGTCGCACTTGGGCGCTCGGAGGTTTGGATCCCTAGCGCTTCAGGTGAGACTCGAGTGTTTGATCAATTGGGGTTTGGCAGGAAGGCCTCTACCCTAAACCCTATAACCCTAAACCCTCTTTTTAACATTCGGGAACATGGGGTTGGAGTCTGGCATGTCCGGAGCATCGAGGAGCAGAGAGGACGGCTTCCAAATCCCATGTTCCAAGGAGATTGGGATAAAACAGACGGAGGGAGAAAGGGGCGAGAGAGAGAGGAGAAGAAGAAGGCAAGACAAGAAGAAGACGAAAAAAATGACAGGAGAGAGGGAGAGCATGCAGCTTGCGTGGGCATGTAGTGGGATAACATTACCTTAGCCCCCCACTCACCCCTATACTGTGTAATAGCCTCACGTAATACATCTGGAATGCTTGTTATTGGGGTGTGGAGGCTCTTGCCAAAGGTGGAGTTTTGGAGGGGCCGAATTAACCACAAACTTCATCTTGGGGTTTATTTGAGGTGCCCATTGACCATATTTATGCACTGAAACTTGCACCAGATGTTTGTCGATTATTTCCAGATCTCTATATAAAGAGATTTGTCATTTCATGTTCCATGTTCCTTGCCCTTAGATTCTGTTGCTAACCCCGTATACACCTTATATGACCCCTACACAGCCGCTACATGCCTCCTTATACCCTAATACCCTACGTACGCCTTCTACGTTATCCTGGTAGTAGGAGTTGTTCAGCTTCGGCTTGCCGCCGGAAGAGCTTCATCTGTAGGGTCAAGAAAGCACCCTAAACCAACAACTGTAAACCCTAAACCCCTAAATCCTAAACCCTAAAGCCTAAACCCCTACACCCTAAGCCCGACGTGGGAACCTCAAGGCTGATGCTTCTAATCCCTCAGGCCTTGTATTGATGCAGGCAGCCATGCTCCGCAGGCATAGCTCTGTACTCTAGAGCTGTGTGATGATACATCATGATTAGGAATCTAGAGTCCGCCCGTGGCCTTGGCCACAGGTGACCAAGACAAGTGGTAGTTTCCATAAATGTGGCGCCCATCAAGATGGACTCCTATATACACACACACACACACACCTTATAGTCCTACCATGAGGATTTCAAAAAGGGACCCCAGTTGCTGGACATTTTTCAAATCTCCCTTCAGAAGTATACTGATGTAGCACCCAAGAATCGTTCAACATATCATGGGCGAAAATCTCTTACTGCCGGTACACCCGCAGGAAAGACTTCTGATAACCTCTGCGTCGTAAACAAATCTTTTGGAGGACCGCACCTTACATCAACTTGAACAGGCCCTGCTTATCAAAAGGGAAATCCAACACCAATGCCGCTCGAAGTTTGCACGGTCAGAGGAAATGCCACTTGCAGTATCATGCCAACTTGCTGATGCTGTTCACTGAGACCCAGAATCGCTACACCCAACCTAAGGTTGAGTTTGGGAACAAGCGCTTTGGTGCGAGCACAAGAAAGCCCGCTACCGTCCCTACATATCCCAAGGATTCCTGACTAAGGTCTATTTCGTGAGGCCTTCATGTGAATGGCAGTCACCGCAATCCTTGCAAAGCAACCTACAGCACGATAGAAAGGAAACACAACTTGAAGCCCTGGGCACCACGCTCCTAACATATAAATCTCAAAGCCCGCACCCAGGAATGCCTTGGGTGGCATTGGCCGCCTGGCTACCATACGGGCTACTGTTGGACTCCCGTGTCCTTAGGGAACGTAAGAGGATTCCTGAAGCAGTTTGGGGGCTTTGAAAAACTGGGTAGCCTCGTTTTGGGGAGCCTATTCTCAGATGGTAGGTTTTTGGTACGTACATATTGGCGACCCTCGTTTTGAATGAATACCAACTTCTGGGTAGCCCAGCAGTTTGAAGCGGTTCGATTTTGTGGTTGTTTCTGCGTAAAAACCATGCTGTGGTGACAAGTTTGTGGTGCACCTTCGCAACCTTTAAAGATACAGTCAAGATCCTTCGTTGATTTATGATTTTGTCACTGCTGGCATTCATATTGGAATGGCTTTGGAACGGCCATGCTCAAATACCATTTTTGCTACGGCTCCAGTTCTTACAAGTCTTTCTTGCAGCTCTTACCTGGTTCATTGTTGACTATGTTCGTCCACTTTGCACGTGAGGCCCAGTCTGAAACCTAACAGTAAATGGATTAGTCTAGACATTATCCAAAATCCGCTAGACCCTAAACCCTAAACCCCACGGAACCCCTTAGTTTCGTGACGCTGTTGAGCTGAGGTGTCATTGCTGGAATGCTGCGCCTTGGTGCCATGAAAAGGTATTGTCTTGGATACTATAGTCCTCCTTAAGTAGCTAGAAGATAGGGTCTAGGGTTTAGGGTATAGTCTCCCTGAAGCAGATAGTACATGGGTTATATGGGGATCTTATTACAACATACCCAAAGCCACATTCTATCTACTTAAGGGGGACTATAACTCCAACAGGGTTGGTCCATGGTTTGAATGGTCAAGGGTTACGGAGCTTCGCTTTTTGTTGTATTTGTCCAAGATTTTGTGCGCGGACAGGTGCATACATGCAACATGTACCCGCCAGCTGGGTTGCTTTGAAGAAAGCGGCCAGGACTTGTTAAACTCGTTGGGCTGACCCAGTCACACGACAGCAACGAAAACCATAAGTACATGCTTGTATTACCCCTCATCTATAAATAAATAGATAGATAGATAGATATATATATATCATATCATATCATATCATATCATATCATGTTACCCGTATGTACCCGTATGCCAACATGATGTCCAAAGTGATGAAGATGCGGCCAAAAGATGCCTCGGCACCTCCAAAGCCTCACCTGCTTTAAAGGTGGGGTTATGGGGTTTTAGGGGTTTTATAGGGTTTCAGAAGGGTTTTACAGGGTTTTATAGGGGTTTTATAGGGTTTCAGAAGGGTTTTACAGGGTTTTAGGGGTTTTATAGGGTTTCAGAAGGGTTTTACAGGGTTTTATAGGGGTTTTATAAGGTTTCAGAAGGGTTTTACAGGGTTTTAGGGGTTTTATAGGGTTTCAGAAGGGTTTTACAGGGTTTTATAGGGTTATAGGGCTTACGTAGGGTTTAGGGTCTTCAGCCCTCAGATCTTCAGCCCTCAGCCCTACACCGAAACTCCCTTCCCGTAATAGAAAACCTTCCAACATATGATAATGGATATTCCCAATGTGGCACCAACATATACCAGGGGAATGTATGTTATCAAGGGGCAGGCGGTGTATTGTCAGGGAGGGTATCACACCTTGCGTACTGCCCCCACTCAATGACATCTGGATAATACCCATAATACCTATGACTATATAGAGCCTTTAAATGGCCCCTATTATAGACTGTTCATGGGTGGGGGCAGGACCCAAATTATGCTCACTCTGCTTCAGGCTAACTCTCTGGGATGGTAAGAAGCAGCACGACCAGGATACGGACGGCCCTGAGGCTCGGGTGCAAACAGTGGAAAACATCCCCCAAGTAAAGGCCCCCGAGGTTCATGAGTTTAGGGTTTAGGGTTTAGGGTCATGGACTTCTATGATTGTTGTTGCTATCATTTCTAGTGTTACCATGATTGAAATCATGATCAGGGCTGATCAAGATTTCAGACGTTTTGGCCTTCTTTCGTGTCCATGGTCTACTTCCTATGAGCAGTATGCCTTCTTCGGGGATGCAGGTAGGGGGTGAGAGCCTTTTGCCCGGCATGTCCAACGAAGGTGTGCCTTGCCTAAACCCTAAGCCCTAAACCCCTCAAACCTTGCCTGCCTTTAGCCTTAGGAGCTGCTGGCTCTAGTACGGTACCATCATTGAGAACCACATGGACAAGATACTGGAAACTGTGGTGTCAGAGGAGTTATCTAAGGATTTTATGGCTCATTGCTTCTTGTGTGTGTGTGTGCCAATGCTACAGCTTTTACCTGCAGGTTCTCCTTCTACAGGGCATTTACTACTCTGGAGTTGAGGTGACGCACAGAAGATATTCCTATCGATGGCAATTCCTTGTGGTCAATCTGCTGCAACTTCCGCCATTCTCAGGAACTAGAGGGTGCAGCAATGCAGCCCAGCAGAATCGCGCAGAAACGCAGTCGTCTTAAGGGCACAGCAACGCAGACTCAGATCTCAAATGGTGCAAAATGCAGCCAAATAAGGGCGCTGAACCGCGGACCCCCCAAAAGGTACCACAGGAAAAGTAATGAACCTTGTGCAGAGTCAAAGAGCCAGGCCCCTTGCCTGAAGCAACAGGGACTTATAGTCCCCCTTAAGTAGATAGAATATGGGGGTTATTTTGGGACAATGGGAAAGAAAATGGAAACTACTATTTGGGGTTTAGGGTTTAGGGTATAGTCCCCCTTAAGTAGAAAGAATCTGGGATATATGGGGATCTTATTGTAATATACCCCCAAGCCATATTCTATCTACTTAAGGGGGACTATACCTTTGAAACATGTGGGGGCATGTGAATTCTGACCCAGCTATGCCCGCAACATCCTAACTCCTGGCTGTACCACTGCCAGCCTGAGGTGAAGGATCACACTTAACATCATTTAACTTGTTTACCTACGGTCCAGCCAGCCTGTTCTGGAGGGCAGAGGTGGCTACAACGGGGGCTAGCAGGGAATACATTTCGGTATATTATACAACAATTATACGCGGATTACATGCCGTTATTCCCTACGAAATAACCACCAGAAAGCATGTGTCGTCTCCATATCTACGTAGGCCTTTTGTTGCTGAGTATACGCTTTTAAACCTGGAGTATAGTAAAGCCCAGTAAAGAGTACTAAGTTCTAGTTTTTAAAAATATTCCATAGGGAACCAGTACCTGTAACCTAGAACCCCCACATAAAATCCCGATGTCCGTTTTCATGTTCCACACTAAACCCTAAACACCCTAAACCCTAAGCCCTACACCTACACCCTAGACCCTAAGCCCGAAACCCTGAACCCTACACCCTAAACACTACATGTTTTGTCCATTGACTTCGATGATACACCATCCCCCGAAGGTCAATACTCCTAGATCACTCTAAAACCCTAAACTATCAACCCTGAACCCTAGAAACCCTATAAGCCCTAAACCCTGAACCCTAAACCCCTAAGCCCTCAACCCTAAACCCTCAATCCTAAACCCTACACCCTCAACCCCTCAAGCCCTAAACCCTCAACCTCACCAACCTCCACCAGGCATGGCCTGGTGGATCGCACCCGGGGAAGCTACGACCTTCCCTCAGCCCAGACAGGGGGTTTGGGGTTTAGGGCTTAGGTTTCAAAGCCCCTTCTCTTTCGTACCCTTGTAGGGTATACGGTTCAGGGTGTTTGGAGTTTAGAGTTTAGGGAGTTCCTGGGAGAATTCTCATGTAGTCCCTAATCACAGCCTTCCCCATCTAATGCCTATATGAGCTACGGTCAATATTAGCCTGATTAAGGGGCCCTTAACAGTGGACATAGGGGTCCCTCTTGTAGTTTAGTATAGTCCCTAATATAGTCCCTAGTAAGGAACCCATGTCCATGAAATTGGGTAGGTAATACAGACTGTAGCTCATATAAACCCAAAACCATCAGCCCCCTAAACCCTAAACCATATGAGTCCTGGGGAGCTCAACCCCAACATAGTCCCTAATAAGGAACCCATGTCCATTAGATTTGCTAAGAAATATTGGCTGTAGCTCATATGCCGCTGGGGTCCCAAAGGGTCCCTCTGGTCCAGCAACTCCCCGGGCCCTTTGGATTTGGAGGGTCCAGAAGTAGACGATATGTAAAGTAATGTATAGGTTTGTATATATATATATATATAGACATACAGATCTGCGAGATTTAGGGTCCAGGATTCGAGTTTCAGATATATGGAGAGAGGTTTTCAGGATTAGGCTTAGCTGGTTTTCAAGAGGCGGTGCCTCATCCAGAAATTGACCATCACACTACACCATAAATCTTAAGCTTTCAGGGCTTTGATGATAGCTCGGATTCGTACCTCTGAGAATCATGCGTCTTTTCCGGGTCTTCCTTACGTGACTTAACCCTAAACCCTATACAACCCCCCATGTTGGGGGTTTAGGTATTGGGGTCTCAGGACCTTATTCGAAAATTAACTCCTATACAGACTGGATCTAACCTCCCGGCATGCTTTGGGAGTGTTACTTCTTGGCTGTAGCGCCCCAAAAGTACAGAAGTTTTCCACAAAGAGGCTTGTCACAGAATATCTCTCAGGGAGAGCCGGTAGATGTCCTTACATTTTTTTCGTTGCTGTCATGCCTTACATTGTCTTGAGGAATTTGTGTACCAAGGAGTTTCATGACGAATTAAAACTGAAGCACACGTCATAATTCAGCATGTCGGGGATTGCCGTCGCCCATTCTGAATTGCAAGGAGCGAGGTTTGATTCATTACTGACTTCCCAAATTCCCATAATCTTTGCCTACATACCCATGAGTTGGAGGTTTTGCTTGTCACGGACCCAGAGGGTTAAGAGTTTAGGGTGTATGCTTTAGGGCTTTCACGCCCTTTGGGAGGTCTAGATCAGGCTTACCAGACAAAGGTCCCAAAGCATGTCCTGGAGATGGCATTCATCCGCCTGGCACCCGGACGAAGGGCGACATCCTCCTCGTAGGGTTCCGGGCTTAGGGTTCGGGTTTAGGGCTTAGGGAGGGTCAGGGCGACTTAGCAAGTATGGCATTTTGGGCTTAGGGTTTAGGGCTTACGGAGGGTCAGGGCGAGTTAGCAAGTATAGTGCTTAGGGTTTAGGGTTTATGGCTTGGGACTCAGGATGTGGGGTGTTGGGCTTAGGGTCAGGGTGACCTATAAGCATAATTGTAGTAAACCGTACTAAGTAAGCAAGTAAGTGACATAGCAACCACACTTACCCCGGTGCTTAATACCTACTTACTAACTGAGTCGCCGTAACCCTCCAAATCCCATTGACAAGGAAACTTTATTACACAGGAGTCAATGTTGCTGCTGATGAGTTCGAAGTTTTCGAATTGTGTAACAGAACCGGGTTGCAATTTCCCTTTTTGCTGAAAGGGTCCAAGTAGGTATATAATGTATCATATAATATGTACTTACCAGGCCGGAGTAGATTGTAGTACTATACAGCTACATGCACCCTTTAAATACCCTAAGTCCTATAAGCTCCCACCCCTCAGCTCTAAAGCCTTTGACTTCTTCTTAAACGCAATCCATTCCAGCCAAGGGTCTAAACTCCTAATATCCCCCTTAACATAGACCCCATAAACAATCCCCTATATAGCCCCCTTTAAGGAGTTTAGATTATGGCTCATTTGTAGACAACTTTGGGTGCATTTAAAATACCAGCCGGAGGAGTATCAGGGGCGCCTCACCTTGCCTGTGATTCTCCAGTGTAGGGTTTTGGGTTTTGGGTTTGGGGTTCAGGGATTAGGGTGTAGGGTTTTGGGTTTATCTCGCGGTGCAGTTCCTTCCCCTTACGACGCCATGATTCATGCTTTTGTGCTCCCGCAGATGATATCCAAACTCCAAAAGCTTAAGCCTTAAACCCCAAAAGTGCTGCATGGCTCTGCATGACCCGAATCAAGTGTATCAAGCCTTGACAGAAATGGTACTGTAACAGGTCTAGCGTTTAATCAGGGCTTAAGTTGTTGTTTGTATCAGCCGTACGTACATGCGAGATAGTTGCGAGATGCCAAGAACCCTATAGGCCCCATGAACCCTAAAGCCCATACACCACCTAAGCCCGAACTCCAAAAACCCTAAACTGCTTTAAACTCTACTAACACGCCCAGCAGCAAAGATTCTCCGTCTTCTTTGAAGTTATCTTTAGCCCATTTCCTCCAACCCAAACCCCAAACCCATGAGTTAAGATTCTATCAAAGGTTGAAACTGTGCCCCCCCCCTCCCCAATAGACATCCCAGTGTTTGTATAGACCTGTTTACAATCCTGAAAGCCCATGAGGGGCCCATAGTCAGGATTAAGGAAACAGGTAGAGGTCCACAGGATCTCTCAGTAGTTCCTAAACCCTAGACCCTATAACCTAAACCCTAAACGCTACACCTTAAACCCTAACTCACTCAGCCCCAAGGGTTGAGGGTTTGGGGTAATGTCTAGGTGACAAAAGTAACCTAGTAACCCCGCCGCAGAACTTTTGCGATTTGGGCTTATGGAAGGGGAGGACTCACAATAGTAAATGACGGGGACATGGGTAGGACCAGGTAGCGCAGCTCGTAATACTAGTAGGACATAGAAGGGACTCTATTAAAATCGGGACGTTTCCGGCCGGACAATAATAGTATTGCCACTCCTTTATTATTGCGATTTGGACTTTTTTCTACTTTTTTCGGGCTCCGAACTTGTTAGAAAGCAAAATTGTTTGTCTGAAATTTTCCCGGGCCAGCAACAAAACGCTATTGTCACCCCTTTTATGAATGCTACCTAAACATTAGAGCCTTTTACATCCTAGGCACCTGTGACCCCTAAGACACCAAATGGGCTATAGTGGAAACACCGCACAGTAACGGCGGGTTATTTAAAGTCCTTAAAGGGGGATTATATAGGGGATTACTATATCTATATATATATATATATAGGGTTACTAAGGTTACTAAGGGGGAAACTAAGAGTTTAGATTATAGCTCAAGTCCGGCGGGCCTGGGAAGGTTCTGCAGCAGACAGCCTCTTGCTGTGTAGTGCCAGCAAGGCGCGCATGACGGCACCCAAAGTTTTGGGGTTAAGGGCTTGCAAAAAAGGAGACAAAGCATTGCATACGGGCTTTGGCTGGGGACTAAACAGATTTTGGAGAATATCCGGGAAGTGCGCAGGCTTTGCAATGTTTGCGCAAGACATTTAGGAAGAGAGTCCTTTTTTAAGCACTCCTCGGAGGGAGAGAGTGTAGGTTTGCTTTGAGGGAAGTTACGGGCGGGGTGTCTAGGGTTTGGGGTTGGGGCGTGTAGGTTTCCCAACCGAGGGTTTAGCGTTTAGGTGTCAATTTAGCGTTCAGGGTTCAATGCAGGGCTGAGAGCTTTTTAAGGTTCACAGCATAGGCTCCGCTATGTTTCAACAGGGAGGCGCCATGTACTCCAAGCAGTAGAATGCCCCAGAAAACTAAACCCCAAACCCGGGACCAAGACACCTGTCCTAAACCTGCAGGCCCCCAAACCTCTACCCATCTTTGTCAAAGCCTGGCGCCTTAACATCTTATCCTTCAAACTCCTACCCTACACCTACAACCCTAAGCCCTAAACTTTAATCCCGAAACTCGAGACCCTAAACTTTTTCCATAAGCCCCTAACTAACCCCAAACTCTTACCCCAAAGCCTGAACCCTACATCTTACTCTTAACTCTGCTGCCTTCATCCCACCCTTTTCCGAACCCTGGACCCTAAACCCTAAACCCCAAACCCTCAACCCTGAACCCTAAACCCTAAATCCCTAAACCCTAAATCCCTAAACCCTAAACCCTAAACCCGAAACCCCAACCCATCACTCCGAGCCTTCCACTGCGAGCGCAGGGAAGCTACGTCCACCTGCCAGCCCCTGTCATGGCAAGCAGGAAACCAAGTTCCGATGGGTCTTGGGGTTCAGGGCTTTGGCTGGGGTTTAGGGATTTAGGAATTTTGGGTTTAGGGTTCAGGGTTTAGGGTGTAGGGCTCAGGGTTTAGGGTTTAGCATTTAGGGTTTGGGGTGCATGGATTAGGGTTCAGGGTGTAGGGTTTCGGGTTTAGGGTTCAGGGCTTAGGTTTTGGGGCTTCGACTTATGAAGTGTTGGGCTTAGGTTTAGGGCCTAGGGCTTAGGGTATTCCGGTATACTCCCCTACAATAATCCCTCTCCATCAGTCCTTACTCAGTCTCAGGGACTTTTCGGTGTCTGAAGGTCCCTTATAAGAAGCTAACGCCCTTTTCCTACTGGTAAGCCCCCCCCTTCCCTGATAACCAATGTTCCCCGAGAACAGGACGGAACTAAACCCTAAACCCTAAACCTTGGAATATGCTTGTTTAAGGGGGGTCCGGGAGTGATTCTTGACGATTCTTACGTATATCCCACTCCCTAAACCTCAACACCTGCTAGGGTTTAATTAGGGTTTAGGGTTGTGGCTCGGCCATACTAAACTGCCGGAAGTCCCAAGGTTTGTGGTAGTAAGAGCTTTGCAGGGTTTTTGTATCAACACTGGCGACGGAGAGTAGGCTTGTGCAGTTACGCATTGTAACAACGCTAAACCTACCTTAAACTTAAACCCTAAACCAGAAACCCTTAAACCCTAAACCGTAAACCCAAAGCCCTAAAGAAGATCCCATACGAACCCTTGAGGCACCGGACTGACGGGAAGCGCCAGTCGAGTACCGCTGCCGCTTCATGGCCTGGCGCAGGGATCCCATGGGTTTAGGATGTGGGATTTAGGGATTAGGGTTTAGGGTGGAGGGTTTGGGGTTTAGGGTTGAGGGTTTGGGGTTTAGGGATTAGGGTTTAGTGATCAGGGATTAGGGTTTAGGGTGTAGGGATGAGGGTCTAGGGATCAGGGTGTCGGGATTAGGGTTTGGGGATTAGGGCGAAGTGTGTAGGGCTCAGGGATTTGGGATTAGGGCTGAGGGTGTAGGGTTCAGGGATTAGGACTCAGAGTTTAGAGTTAGGGTTTCGGACTTAGGGCGTGGGGTTTAGGCTTCAGGGTTTAGCTCAGAGGGATTCTGTAAGGAAACAGTGCGACTTTGGGTTTAGGATTCAGGGCTTAGGGGTCTAAGTGGCCAGTAGGATCTAGGGTTTTAGGATCTAGTAGGGTTTTAGGGTACCCACTTGAGTAGTATTGGACAAGTATTTTTGTGAAATCTCCCATATCAGTAGGTATAGCCCCCAACAGAGAGCCCTAAACCCTTCAACCTTGAAAGAAAGAATAGAAGGAACTGAATGCTTCGTGGTTCCTGCACGAAACGAAGTACCCTCTCGGAGGATCAGAGGGATTCAGTAACAGGTTATAATTATAATGGTGGGGATAGCTGGCGTTTTTTTGTGCGGATCATTCGGGGTACTAAGTTATAACATATATACGTATACGTACGAAGTCCTCATGAACATCAAAGCAGAGGCTAGGTAGGCAAAACCCGGGGTTTATCACAAGTACGGCATCCTAAACTCGAAGCCCCAAGACCACAAACCCTGAGCCCTAAAACCCAAAAAGTCACCCTTAAGCAGATAGAATGTGACTCGGGGGCATATTCTAATAAGATCCTCATATACCCCATATTCTATCTACTTAAGGGGGACTATAACCCTAAATCCTCAATAAACCCTAAATAGTTATAAACCCCATAGAGGGACTACTTTTAACCCTAAACCCTAAATCCTAAAGTGACACTTGCAGCCATGCAGTTCACAGATTTCGGGAGCAAGGTCAAGGACGGGGCTCCTAAACAAGGGGGCTTTGGTAATTCCAAAGGGTAATGGGTTTAGGGTTGAGGATGTAGGGTTTAGGGTTTAGGGTTTAGGGTTTAGGGTTGAGGATGTAGAGTTTAGGGTTTAGGGTTGAGGATGTAGGGTTTAGGGTTTAGGGTTTAGGGCTGAGGATGTAGGGTTTAGGGTTTAGGGTTGAGGATGTAGGGTTTAGGGTTTAGGGTTGAGGATGTAGGGTTTAGGGTTTCGGGCTCAACTGGTCACAGTTGGATGAGGCCGACAAGAAGGCCGACCAGAAGGTTTTGTTGAAGTGGACTGATGTGCTAGAGTCTAAACTCCTTGAGGGGGGGGGGGGTTATGTAGGGGATTTTATAGGAGACTACTGTATGGGGTTATGAAGGGGGGATACTA